>JAUZSV010162452.1:0-13233 GCA_034780495.1 Parotocinclus cesarpintoi | reverse complement strand
CACGACGGTACGACCCTCCACCACGACGATACGACCTTCGAGCACGACGGTATGACCCTTTGAGCACGAGGGTACGACCCTCGAGCACATAGGTACGACCCTCAAGCACATAGGTACGACCCTCGAGCACATAAGTACGACCCTTGAGCTCGACCACACAACCCTCCCTCATCATGTCTCCTCCAGGAATGTAGTCCATCACAAAGTACAGGCTGTCCCGGTCTTGAAAAGAGTAGTACAGTCGGACCAACCACTCATTATCAGCCTCTGCTAAGATGTCCCTTTCTGCTTTAACATGAGCCACCTGGTTGCGGTTGAGGACGTCTTTCTTTCGGAGCGTTTTCATGGCATACAGAGCGTCCGTGTCCACCTTACGAGTCAGGCACACCTCTCCAAAGGCGCCGATTCCAAGTGTTTTAATTTTCACAAACATAGATTTGTCCATCTTTGCACGGCGTAGTCGGTTGTAGTTGGACTCCTTTTGGTTCAGCATTTTTCTCATTTGCTCCTGCTCTGCTTCGGACAGGCCTGCCTATTGGAGTAAAGAACAATGGAGGGTTTGGTAGAAATTGTAAGAAAATGACGTTTTTCTCAATTAAAAACATCTAAGATTTCGAAATAACGCTTACCTTAGACATCTCTTGCTCCAGCTGCAGCCTGCGATTGAGCTTTTGCTGATACGTTTTTATTACGTTTTCTACATGCTGCTCCATGTAGAATTTAAAGGCAAAGGGAGAATAACTCTTAATGCGTGACTCCCTTTTTTCCTCATCACGTGCCTTCTTTCGCACGGGTACTGGTGAAGTTTGAATTTGTTTTTTATCTTTCACGGTCTTTTCTCCTTTTCCTGCCTTGGCTTTGTCTTTTGTGGCACGTTCTTCTTGCTTTCCACCTGGAGCACTCAGGGCAGGTCTCCCTGGAGCACTGCGTTCTGGTGCTCCAGATATGGCTCCAGCTTCTAAGGGCGCAGTTTCTGGTCCACCCGTGGTCCCAGGCATGAGCAGAGTTTTGGGGTATGGTGGAGGTGGACATCGAGGCTCCTGGGAAGTTTCCAAAGTAAAGCTGTCGTCGGGTAAATACCCATGAGTCTCAGAAGTATCCTGGGCCTGTGCAGATAACCAGCCAGGGTGACATGGTCCGACTGCAGTCTTAGGCTCTGGCCTCATGACTCTCATGCTCTTAACGGGCTGTTGGATTGGTGGCGAGGTCACTGCAGTGATGGTGTTTGGTGGCCCCATTCCAGCCTCTTGTTTACCTGCTGCATTTGTTGTGGGAGGCATTGCTTGTCTGACATTCACCTTTTGGTGGTTGTTAAACGAATTAGTCCTGCTGGGGACATGTACTTCCCCCCTGAAGGGCCCCTGCGGCTGCCTGGGTGATGCTGTCGCCTCTGGGCCCTGAGCACCTACCCAGGGGTGATCATATAAATCAAGGTTGAGGCTGGCCCTTGAAGGGGTGAGAAGACCTTGAGGGATATCTGAGAAGTCTGCACCCATAGCTGCCGCGGCAGCTGCTCCACCAGGGGAGCGTGACATCATGTGGACCTGGTGTGATGTTGGGCTGGCCTGACGAGGGTGTGAATGAGACGTCAGGTAAAGATTAGGAGGATAACCTCCACCATTTTGACCTATTGCTCCTTTGCCTTGCATATTGACATAGTTATCTGGTGCCAAAGGGGGCATCTTGTTTTGAAGAAGCACTCCGTTTTATATTATAACCAGAGGGCTCCATAATATGAGGCCTGTAATCATAATGAGGACTGGGGCCACCTGGTGGTTGGGACTGAAGCTGCATCGGTGGACCAGGCACACTGTATGCCAACATAGCTTGATCCATGCCACCTGCATAACCTTTTTGCTGAGCCGGACCAGCAGGGTACATGGCGGTCCCTTGGGCATTTTGAGGAGCCATGCTTGGTGGATAGGCACCCATGCTGGGGGCACGAACCATCGGGTTGCCCATTGCAGGGCCCTGTGCTGAGCTTGTGGCCGGTATAATGTAGTTCATGACTGGCGGCCCACCTATGTATGGACGGGCCATCTCTCCATCTGCCCCATAGCCAGCTCCTTCATACAGTGGTGGGCCCATCTGGTGGTAAGGAGGCATAGCACCTTCACTGGCTGTCTCAAGCGCTGGTCTGTGATCCATTGAATTTGGCATCCCACTTTGGCCTGAGCAAAAAAAATGTATACAGAATTCTAAGGATGCATTCACAGAGTCGTTTTATTTTTAAAAATCTCATGTATCTGTAGTATGGAACACTAACCTGGGGAAGTTTGTTTGATCACCCGCACAATTTGCTCATTGCGGGGGTCCAGATAGCCCATCTTACTGATGTACTCCAATGCTGCCTCAATGCTACGACTACCAGTTTGTTTCAATGCACGTATGGCAAGTTCCTGTTTGACAGTAGAAAAATAAAAATAAAATTAAATAATGAAAAACGTGAAAGCACGTGTGTGGGGCAAATAAAATGTTTAATTTGTGTATTTTCACTTATATATGTATTATGCATTATCTATGTATTTTCACTTTTCACTAAATGTATTTTCACTTTATAACTTGTGTGTCTGCGATTAAAAATACTGTACAGTGGGGGTCAATAGTCTGAGACCCCAGTGTTTGAGGGTCAATTTTAATACACATCATCTCTCAAAACTATTACACCCCTCACATTTTTGTAACCATTTTATTACATCTTTTTATGAGACAACATTGACGATATGACAGTGTAAATTTGCTGGGCCTCAAAATAACTCAACACACCGGCATTAATGCCTAAACTGCTGGCACAGTTGAGTACAGCCCTATGAAAACAGCCTAATTGTGTCCCATTAGCCATTTTCCTTCCCCAGTATCATGTAACTTGTTGGTGTTACACGGTCTCAGGTGATAATGGAGACCAGGTTGTGTTAAACTTGGTGTTATCGCTCTTAGACGCTCTTATACTGGTCACTGAAAGTTCAACATGGTACCTCATGGCAAATAACCAAATAACTATCTGAGGATCTAAAAAAAAAGTTGCTCTACATAAAGATTACCTAAGCTATACAAAGATTGCCAACACTCTGAAAGTGGTGCTTCCAGATCTAAACCCTATTAAGCATCTGTGTAGGAGGTCTCTAACATCTACCAGCTCAGTGATGCCATGGAGGAGTGGATTTCAGTGGCAACCTGTGAATCTCTAGTGAACTTCAGGCAGTGCTGGAAAATAATGGTGGCCACGCAAAATATTTTTGTGACCCTTTGGGCACAATTTGGCCATTTTTCCTTAGGAAAGTACTTACTTTTGTTGCCAGCAGTTTAGACAATAATGGCTTTGCGTTGAGTAATTATGTGTGTACGGCAAATTTACACTGTTATACAAGTGTAGAAAAGTGTCATATCTTCAGCGTCCCTTTAAAAAGACAATAAAATAGTGTAAAAATGTGAGAGGTTTACATACTTTTGTGAGATACTCTATGTGTGTTTTTTAAAACTCAGTAAATAAGGACTTAAATCCATGCGGACACAGATATGATATGCAAAGTCCACACAGTTGGAGTCCAAGGGCAGTATTGAACCCAGATCGGTAGAGCAGTGAGGCGACCACACTAATCACATGCACCACCAGACCACTTGCATTATTCCATTTAATACAATGAGTTTTTTCAATCATATCATATCAGCAGATTAACTGAATTAAAAGTGTCAACTCTGAAAAAAGAAAGTATGTAATACTCCAAATTAGTACTAATATATTAAAGAGTAGATTTGAGTGAATGCATGGCTTCTTTCTCTGAAACGGTTTCAATAATTGCTTTGATGGGATTTTGGTCAGGTGACTATGGAGGAAAATCCATGACAGTCAAAATCTTTGAGTGTCTTTGGCCTTCAGTTAGCTGTAGCTAGTAGTAAGCAGTAGCTGTTGCAAAGCTTTGATGTGTTCAGGGTAATTATACTGCTACAGAATGAATAATTTTCCATAAATTCATTTGTACTAATGGTCTCAGACATTTGGCTTTCACTATATATTTACTGGCAGACACACACATGTGCAAGCACACACCCGCCCGCAATTACACACAAATAGTAGGTAATAGTATAGCCAACATTCAATGCACCCATTTCCTCTGGAGGTCATGGACCAGCTCCTTCCTGTGCGAGCACACAAACAAAGCTCACTTCTCTTAGCACATGGAGTGACTTTAACTAAGCGCACAACACTACTGATTTCTAACAAGCTGATGCTGCATTCTGCTGATAGCAACACTGGGCTCAAATGGGCTCAAGCCATTTCATAATCAATGGTATTCGGGAAAAATTGTGTATTTCAGATAAAGCATAAACCAAACACAGGCCGAAAGACAAACAGACCCAGAGTCCTACACGGTCATAATCTGCAAATACTACTCTAAATAAAAACAACTGTGCGCTGCAACACACACCTATATGAGGAAATCCTCCTGAATGGCATATGACATCATTCAGAAGACATTCTGCCTAAACCTCACTCTGCTTGAACACAGCAAGCTCTATATCTGACACTGCCTCTGGTGGTCAAATGTAAAAATGCCCAAGGCATTCCATAGAAAAAGGAAAAAAGAAGACAAGTGGCTACTCCCCTGCTGCGGCTTACAGTGTTGTGCAGTTTTCCAAGAAAAAAGGGAATCCGTAGCTCAATAAATGCGATATTTCTAAACCTAAAACAGCCCTAGCATTCCAGCGGTTGTCTAGTAGCTGTCCATGGGAGAGGCAGACTACAACAAGCTGGGCAGTGAGGGTAGAAAGAAAGCCAGAACAACTGTGGGCACACTGTCTGAAATGAAACATGTGTCACAGCAAGAGAAATTCTAGACATTCTCTGAGCGTGTGTGTGTGTCTGTGCATGTGTGTGTGACACATGTTGCTTCACCAGGTTAGACAAATGTGCAGACATTCATCCATTTATACACACAAACACAGGAAAAAAGTGTCTAGATTCATTGTTCTCACAACTGCAGGGGTTATATGTAAAATTCCAATGCTGCCTACTCAAAAGAATGTGTAGTGAGGTTTCTAGGCACAACTCAAGAACGCCTGTATGGCACACACATTCTTACTGATAGCTTGAAGAGGGGTTGAATCTCTTTTGACCCAATAAGTTCCAGTCATGACCTCCAATGTCATGGAGACAGATGTTCAGTGCATTCCACAAGCAAAGTAGGGATAATTCAACTACAGTCAGATCCAATTTTTACCACTGCTTGAAGAGATGGGTAAAAAGTTTATTAAAATACTGATCTCACAGTTCAAATTTAAGAAAAAACATTTCAAATCTAGCAGTAATTAGGAATTCTTAAGCGTCATCCATGACTTCCTGCTTCACTGGCATATGAGCATGAGCTGTAGAGCTATAGTTCTATACTTACTATAGCTCAGATCGTTCAGAGGTCATCAGCCAATGGACTTGAGTCTCGCCAGTGCCTTCAACAGCAACAGCGATACACAGCCCTGTAATGGACTGGCATCTCATCCACTACACAATTGCATAGTCATGACCATAATCAGAAAAATGTGAGGTTTAAAAATGTCTAGAGGGGAAAACTAGACCTGTAATAAAGCTGCCTATATTAAAAGACAAGTAACGTATATACTGTATTTCTCCTAATCTCAGTTATCAACTTTCATGTTTAAAAATGGTCCAATCTTGCCCCAGATTTATGATAGATTTATGAAACCAATCATCCTTATGAGAAGTTGGACTCAACAGGAAAGCTCTGCCAGGACCTGGGTCTTAATGGTGGGCTAGCAGATTAACATTGCTGCATCCAACCAAGTGTAGGTGAAGGTGAGTCAGTTGTAAAAGTATATACACTTGCGATCAGAAATATTCAAGCCCCCTCACCTTAAAAGGTAGTATGGAGATGTGCTTAGAATTTACTGAAAATATACAACAATACATCTCAGAAACAAAAAAGAAGCATCATTTTGTCTTGATAAGGTCTAATATATGATTTTGTTAAATGTTCACAAGCTTCTGACACATCTCATGCAAAGATGCTAGCTCAGTGAGGTTTAATAGCCTTCATACTGCAACTGCTTTTTTAAAATACTGTACTACTAAAGATTTTCTAGGGGATTTAAATCTGGAGCTTGAGTAGGCCACACTAGAACATTCCAAGACTGGTTCTTGATCCAAGCATTAGTTGACTTTGGTGTGCTTGTGTCTTGCTGAAGAGACCAGGTATCACCAAGATTTAAGTTCACCACAAAAGGCAAAACATTCCTCTGCAAAAAGGCTTAGTATTCCTGTGAATCCACAATGTCAGCCACATAGTCATGATTGCCAGTTCCTGCAGAACGAAAACATTACCACATCGTCACTGATCCACCTCTATGCTTGGCCATTAGGACAGCATTTCTTCTGGTCATAAGCCTCACCTTTCTTGGGTCTGACTGCTGATCCATATTGCCAAACAGTTCCAGTTCCACTCAATGCCCTTTTGGAGCAATGAAATTCTCTCCTCTTTCAGCTGTTGTGACAGCTCCTTATTCTTCACCGTGGTTGCGACATCCAATTAACACATTTCTGGGTTGGGTTTATTAACCAAATATAATACTAATCTAAAACAATACATCCATTATCTTTGTTCATTTACTGTAACGTCAACAACATTCAACTTTAATTTATTGCAATATCTACCTCTGCATAAATCCTTTCTTTCTTTAGGGTGGGGCTAAATATTTCTGATTACAGCTGTTTATAAATGTATTAACAAAAAATAAAGTATCCAGATAGAAATGTCGGATTGTGACAAAACTCAAAACATTCAGTGAGGCATATTAAATAATAACAGGAGTGGTCTGATTAGATGCTGGGTCTTACCACAAGAGGCCTTAAAATGCTTCCCCTGCTGCCCTATAAAAAGACAATATAATCTAAGAAGTAACTTTTGGGTAGTATACTTCATGGTACGATATATTTGACTGTTAGAAATGCCTCTATGACACACTCAAAGACATTTTCCACAGCTGACCACCCTGTTTCACCAGCTAGGTACCAGCTCCCCAGTGGTTCAGTCCAGTTCCATTCTGTGTGTGATCGGTTTCGTCCCGTTTTCCATCTCACCAGGTGCTTCCATGTTGTATGTTCTGCAGGTCAACAGGCTGGGTCTGTTGTATCACAAGCAATTAGTAGTGCCTTAGCAGGACACTAGCAGGGCTAGCTTCACCACTCATTGGTCATAGTTAGACATACGACCTCAACACAAAGAACAACACCATGTATGCAGATTACCACAAAATACATTAAATAAAAACACAATGTAAGCCTGTAAGCATACCACACTAAAGTGAACAATGGGCAATGCTAATCAATAGGATACCTTTAAGCTGCTGAACTGAGATTAGTCACCAATTTGGGCGAGGTTGCTGCTTATACAAAAAGTTTGTTGGCGAGGGGAACACTAAGACACAATAGTAGTAGTGCTCTGCCTTATGGGATGTGCCCAGTGTTAGTCATAGTTATTCTTGTCACCGCGACACGTCTCAGAAAGACAACAGACATTTAACTTCTTATATTGGACAACGAGCACAGCTCATACACGGGCACAACACATATTCCTGATGGAGGACACATACCTCCAGCTTTATTTACAAAAACACACTGTATCCATGGCTGGAGTGACATAACTATTGCTGGCTACAATGCAGCAAGTTTTTTTAAATGCTATTTTCTTATATGAGCTTTCACTTTGACCCAATTCTGAATCACATTCCTTCATAGACTATGAAAATGAATGCCATATGCAGGATCTTCTAAGACTTGTTCAGATGGACACGATGTGAAACGAGTGAAAAAATCTAAAGCACAGCAATCTAACGTCCCTGTTACTCTTTAGTTTTGTAAAAATGTGCCATACGTAGTCAGAGATTTTGTACAAGCACTATCATTTTTGCTGCATTTCTTATTTGATTTTCTCATTTTTACCCCCACTTTTTCCCAGTTGATGCCCGGAGTCATACATGGAATTCATGGGATTTGAAAGAGATCAAATCCCCTTTATCAAGTGTTAAACTGTACCAAACTCTGTCATACGATATGTCATTAAACGCTTTATAGCCATGGCAGTACAATGGTGCTATTCAGCTATTCAACCATCTCGAAACGTTCTGGATAGGTGGTCCATTTATGTATGTGCTGTATTGTTCCCTGTGAAAAAGTCTTTAATACAATGGTTACAACCCCACCTGGAAAATCTAAATATAGCATTACATAGCAATATTTAGTGCAAATACAATGTAATTAAATATAAATAATTTATATATTATAATAATTCTGATATTACAGCATATTAAGATTATATTACCAACAAGCAAACAGTAGTTTATCTAGCTCTGATGTTTTCGGCCGTAGTGATTTTTGATAACTACAGAAGTGCTGGCATAAGCTTTAAAGTGCTCTTCATCCCCTCCCGTTTCCCCCTCCTCTTCCCCCAACAAAACATTTCCTTTATAAGCTGATTATGTAAGCAGCTGCTGCATCACTGCATAATTTGTGGTGCAAGAAACCTTGATAATGATCAGAAGGAAAGCCGCTCAGAGCAGCATTTACTTTCCCGACACATGGTGGGCAAAAAAGAACAGAAGGACACAACGTCCATTTCTCAGAAATAAATACCCCCATGACTGGCTGAGCAATTGTTCATTGATCAGCTAAAACTGCTAATTACATTACTCCATAACAATACTGGGTAGGTGTTACATGTCTAATCAATGTCCACATGAATCCCTAAACCCAAGGATTTCTAACAATTTCCCATCACTTCCCCAAGCAAGCAGTCAACAAGTACATGGCCATCCATGCGTTTTAAAGGAAATCAAGTCCCATTGGACTAGATGACCTTTATCCACTTCTCAACAGCCCAGTTCACTCATCTGCCCATTGTAGGAACTTTTAAAAGTGGACAGGTATTATCCTGGTGAGCATTCAAACCAGTCTGAGACTATACAGACCCATACTGGGTCAGAATCACTGCATGTGTTGTGACATATTCATCCTGTAACCAGTTTTAAACATTATGTACCACAGTAGTTCTTCTGTCCATTCATAGCAGATGGGTTAAACAGGTGATCTACCTTTAGTTTGTGCTCAGACAGCAAATAAGTAATGGTCCAGTGTTGGCTCAGACTGACCACTTTTCCCTCAGTAGTACTTTTCATGCAACTAAAACATTATTTAGAACGGATATTATATACGGAGCCATTATGATCTATGACAAAAGCCACTGCATAAATCACTGTATAGGTGGTCGCCATTTTATCATACCAATATGTTCTGATAAATCTACTGTAAGTTAAATTGATCAAAACCGAGGTGTTCAATATATACTGTAAATCATAGTCTACATTAAACATGCTTTTAAGTATAGGATTTCTTGTAACAGTATTCAAAAAGGTATTGAAAGTAAAAACTATTATTGTCGCAACAACAAATATTCCTAACTACCTTTCCCAGTGCTTATCACTCCAGCCACATGACTCCTTATGTCACACACTGTTGCCCTTACCCGGGGAAAAATAGAAATTATAAATTCATAATGCAGTTTCTCCTAAATGTGTATTTATAATGGTTATCGTGTTCGCACCGTAGAGGTCAACATTCATCAAGTCAGGCTATTGTAAAACAGGGATTGCTTGTATTTCTACACAAATACAAATCACTTTTAAATACATTGATAACAAAAAGTCTAAATAAAACCCTTCCATTTAACATATTTCTTAAATTTTATAATTTTTTATTACATATCATATAATTAGCTTTACATATAATATAACTTTGGTTGAAAGTTATGCAAAGCTGTGAAACTCACCATGTCAGTTTTCTTTTTTCCCCAATTTATTTATTTATTTATTTTTAAAGATCATACTTCCTTACCTTCACAAATATTATTCCTTCCAAGCAACACCGGGTGAATTTGATGTACTCATCTGGCAAGCTGCCACTATTGGGTCTCTGAGCAAGGCCCTAAGCTCACAACTGCTTGGCGTGTAAGATCAATTGCAAGTCAATCTGGATAAGGGCATCTGCTAAATAACATGAACATAAATAAATTGCAACCATTGTTTGAATTTTATGAATACGGCCACTCTTCACATTTTCAGCAAAACATATCAACCTTAGTAGCTTTGTGTTTTTAGACTATTTGTTGTACTGGGGTAAATGCAAGGGTATTATGGGAAATGTAGTGCCTGTGGAATTTGCATGGTGTGTCCTATAGATCCGCTCATCAATCCAAGAAAAAAACGACTTTATACCCCCTTAATTTTAAAGGGCCACAGCAACAATTTACTAAATGCCCTAGTGTGATGGGGCTGATGATGCCCTGCTAATGACAATGGGAAACATGGCATCAGAATTAAGTGAACATGGAGGAAGTCAAATGGTTTTTTTAAGCAAACAGTTGCTTTATCAGCACCAAACCATGGCTAAACTGAAGGATTCTTAGGCGGTTTTAACACTAAAACTGTGTTTGTAGCAAAGCCACAATCAGACAGACCAAAAGTGATCACACCACCATAGATCACTACATGCTGCTTTGTTCAGTAAGAGACAGAACAGCCACTACTTTGACTTTTATCTGGCCCACAAATCACAGAGGAATTGAGGAATGAAATGGAATGGAGAACAACACTTTCGAATCTGCCTGCAACAACAAAGCCACAACTGAATTTTGATGAGCCCCTTTCTCAGGCATAATATAGCCCTGAAAGGACAACCAATCACTGTTTGGCCAAAAGACTAAAAGAAAGTAGAAAGCAGAGGCATGGCTGGCTGTATGTGGGCTTTTACAGCTCACATTCCATAAAAGCCATTAAATAAAAGTCTTAACTGTCATTACTTTACAGCTATAGACCTTTTGGTCAATAGTCACTGCCATAAATAAAGAATAATAGGACTACCTATATTCAAACATTTACAGTAGTAACATATACTATAAAATGGTTGTATCACTGTATCAAAACTAATTGTAAAGGCCCTCCGAGCCTGACCAGGATAAGAAAGGGCACAGCTAGGGGAAAGTTTTTCAGGCAAATTTTAGGCAGCCTAAGTACTATTAGAGGATGTTGCCTACAAGGATTATGAAAGATTCAGAAATGATAAGACACCTCTGTAGTAATCATACGGATGGGAGTGTCTGGGAAATGTACAAACTGTTGTCACTTCCATGTGTAATAGGCAGCTTCTGCTGTTCGTAAAACTAAAACATTATTTAAAATGTTTATTATGGGCTGTTATGAACTAGAAAGAAAGTCCCTTCCCGTCTCGCTATTATCACTGTAAAAGGATCACTGAAATGTTGTAACCAGTCAAAGGATTAAACTAGACCAAATGTTTCTTATGCAAACAGAACATATAAAACATGAAATATCCACTACATTTTGTGAGGAGTGTATTTAATTAAATTTATACGGTTGTATAAGCAGAGGCCAATCGGGTCAATTCGTAAATTTAAAATATGACAGTAGCTGAAGGAGTTCTTAATATATCCAAACAGCATGATTCAAATCAAGTCTGAACTCCAGACTATAACCCATTCAACAGAAAGTTTCAGCCACCAGAGACTATAAAAACCCATTTTAGTCCCCCATATAGCCATGTCCTAAAGCCTGTGACAGAAGCAGCTTGGCTCCCTCAGGCTAGGCCTCATAATTCCTCTGTGCGGTGGTGGATTTCTCAGCGGTGTTGTGCATGGGCTTGAGCATAGCATTCCTCACATGCCTAACAAGGGCTTCTCTTAGGCCTCTAGCGCCACTTTAGACACACTGTGCTGAGCTCAATGCTGAGTGTCTGATTCAGATATTCTGGCATACAGCATGAAGCAGAACACCAAACTCTGCCAAGGCTCTCTGCATGTACTGCTTTTACGATTGATTGATTTTCAAAGTTTCTAAGGGACACCAGTAAATCACTGTTATTGTATGAAAATGATGGGTTGAGTTATTGCTAGTCAATAATCCAAATATCAGTGACTGCTTCTGGTTTAATGTGGAAAATGTTATTTTCACTTCCAGCCAGAAACATTCCCTGATCATATCTTCTGTCTGGAATGGAGATGGATGTTCCACAGGACTCTTAAGACCAGAAATGGCAAGTTGTGAAATCTGTCTAAAATTTCAACACTAGAGAACTTAAAGTGCAGCGTAGCTAGATCAGATATTGCATTAAATATACCGTGTGCAGCAGTCTTATGCTTCCATTAGATTAGATATAGCATTGTTTTAGAAATGTTTTAATGTACATAAATCATTACTGAGCACCGTGTTTCCTAGAATAGAAATAGGAAATACATCAATTTAAAAACTCAAGTACTAAAAACTGAAAAAGTGGCAGGTATTTAGTGGGACCTGGCCTTATACTTAAGTAACAGCAGCATCTGGGAGCTTCATCAGGATGCCAAATTAACTTTTCTGCAATCTAAAGAAGCTTGATCAGATCTGATTTTTTTGGAACGGTAGTAGCCAAGAAACCACATTTTCAAACATATGCCAAAGCTCACGAAGATCAGACTGAAGATCAGTGGAAAAAGAGTACTATGGAGTGACAAATCCAAAGGTTTGGGTCCAGTTGTTGACAATATGTTACATATGGTAATTATACCATTGCTTAAACAACAAACGGTGGCCTAAGACTATTGCACAGTACATTTTGCGTCAACCATCATTTTTAATAGTAATTTAGTGAAAGGAACTGATGAGACCCATGGCTGGTATGTTGGTATGCAGCAGTATACTATATTGTTTGGAGATAGTAGTGTTGAATGTATTTGGCTATTGACTCTTGAGCAAAACCCTTAACCCTCAGTAGCTTGGACTGTACCATGCAGAGCTAAATAAAAATCTATTAATTATTTTCATCCTGGAAAGCAAACTAACCACAAACATTCTGTACACATTACCATCTTAACAACCAGTAACAGATAATGTGTACAGATTGCTTTCCTAGAAACAAAAAATAAAACTGAAGTGATGAGCTGCTAAACACAAACAATTTCTCTTTCATTTATAACCATACTACTAATGTGTACTGTTCCACTTTCCATGTATTGAGCATAAATTTGTACAATGTGTTCTATTTTACACTAGGCTTGGGCCAATAATTGATATTATCGAATACAGTCGATTCCGGTTAATCGGACCACATCGGGACGCGATTGTTTTGGTCCTAATAACCGGCTGGTCCGATTAAACGAACATGCCCTATGTTACAAG
>JAUZSV010162349.1:0-13233 GCA_034780495.1 Parotocinclus cesarpintoi | reverse complement strand
GACAATACCCCCCCCCCCCCCCCCCGCCAGTCCAAATTAACGAAACTTTCTATTGAAATATTGAAATGTTACATTGCAGCCTTGTTCTGTTGAAGAATGCGAATGACAGGCATTTATTGGTTGAATTGCATCAAATGTCAGTCTTCTTTAAAGATGCTCAGCACTATTTGGGCTATTAAACGGTAGGCATCAAGAAATGAAAGCATAAAAAGCTCAGCCTTGTTGAGCTTTTTGCAGAATTTTTTCCCTGAACAACAGAGAACTTAAAAATCTAGAAAAAAATGTACTTTAATTAAATAATTTAAATATTTGTTTTATTTATTGCATTTTAAGTCATATTTCACTAAGTAATTTCATTTGGTGACAATTCTGCTTAATTCCAAGTCAGTCAACAACATTGGGCAGATCAATGTGCTTGCAAGAGTGACACACTGATTGACAGCGTAGACAGAAATCCTATCCAGAGAGCAAGGTTAATTATTCTAGTGAGGTCCTGATAATAGTGCAATCGGTGTTTTAGGTTAATTTTGCTTGGTATTCTGTTGTGTAATTTTTTATTTCATGTTTTATGTAAGCTATTTTGTGAACTTGATTAACAGCTATAAATATTATTATCCTCAAGCCTCACCTCCCCTTCAACCAAGGCTAATCATGAGTGTTTTATTAAAATGACAAAAAGACACCTCAAGGACTCCACCGGTGGGTGGGATAGCAATTGCTGCTACTAATTGCTATTATAATTACTATTATTAATACTAAATTAATAATACCAGCTTGATAATACCAGTTTCAGAAATTATTTATCAAATAATATTATTAAATTCAGTTTTTGCCCATTTTTGAGTGTTTTATACTTGTAATGAATTCAGTCCATGACATACTTTCTTTGGGTTTTCAATACCATTTGTGAAATGACCATTAGGTGACCTGCCTTTGTACTGGCCTTTCAAGACTCCTCTCAAGCATAGCCATAAACAGCTAGAACAATTATGTCCCCACACACTCAAACAGGTAATTAATATACTTTGCTAATTAGGTCCCCACTGATTTGTAATGACAGTGCAACTGATCAGGCATGATAAAGACTAATAAGAATAGGGCGCATGCTGGTAGTAATTAGGTTTTCTTAATGCTTGTTGAGGGCACTGCAGATATGTAAGAAAGCCAACATGACAGGCTCTGGTTGTCTCGTTCACTGCTTACCTCTGGTTACAAAGCTGACAGGCAAAACAGTCCAAATGGTAAACATTATCTCTGGCCCTCATCACCATTTCAAAGGCAGGAATCAGTTTACTGCAGACCGCACAGTTTCCCGTCGTACCAAAGAGCCTGTATGAGAGTAAAAAACAGAATGGATTTACACATTTTGACGTTCCTTTATGCTGATGCAATATATAAGTCACTACAATAATGAAGAGGAAATGGTCAAAGAAAGTATGCAAGAAAAATCACCAGTGGTCCAGCATTACTTCCCAATTGCAATTATTTTTTATAGCAACCTCTATGTCCGCAGTCATAGGGCCTTGGGGCCAATATAGTTGTAAACAAAAGGCACAATGTCCTGTATGAGTAAAAAAAAAAGATTGCGAGACATGGTAGGAAGAATTCTCTTACGACTTTGAGAAGTGAAGGAACAGTTTGACATGTATGTCCACCATCTTGCCAGTGCCTAGAGCCCTGTCAGATCTTCCCTCCTTCTGATTTGGCAAACTGTGTCTGTGTAGCACCTGGTCAATTCACAGTGCTGAGTCTACATATTTGTCCTCGGCTCTACCTGAGTATCTAGTGCATATAACTTAAACTTGTTCAGTCATGAAAACCTAATAAAAAATTGGGGCCGCTAATTGCTACAGTACATGAAATTACCTGACCTTTTTTTTTCAGAAAATATCTGACAATGAAACATGCATGTAAAAAGCAACAATTCAGATTTGAATGGAATCGTGTTAAATTTATAAAATAAACTGCAATCAACTGAATTAATCGCACGATATCAGTTGTCTCTGCATATTTAAACAATGTCTGGCAAAGTAAAACATTATCACCACTGTTTTATAGCTTTTCATGGCTTATATTAAAACAAAAAACAAGATTTTAACAAAAGTAGCATAGTTGCATGTCACACGTGTATGTAGAATACATTTGCCATGGCCATGTATTTAATAATCATAACATATATAATCATAACAATAATAAATCATAACAGCAGCAGCTTACTTCATATTTAAGAATGACCTAAGCATGAATGTAGGGTTATATAGTTCCAAAGCCAAAACCATTTATGTCATATGATTTTCACAGGGTCAGAACCTCAAAAGTCCTTAAGAAAAACTAAATATGGTCTCATCGGTATGTGCTTAGACCTATAAAGGACCCAATACTACCAGATGTCTAATGCAACCCACATATCTGACTTGGCATACCCTTGATATTTTGATTAATGAGGGTAATTCTGCACTAATTATGTAATTAAAACGATCACATGGTCTTAATCCTCTTCTTCAAAGACTTTTTACATTTTTACGCTTATTACATTGCAGAACCAATGAAAACATTGGCCTGTGTTATGCAACTAAACTGCTGAAAGCAGTTCATTTATTTATTTATATTTTTTTTTATTTATTATATAAAATACAGGAATGCGGATTTTGTCTGACCACAGTACACTGTGTGATGGTCCATCCCAGATGCCTACAATTCGACACCGCTTCTGTACATCAACTTACAGTTTTGGAAATGAGACTTCTTTTTTGAACAGTAAAGTTTTAAGTGGCATTTTTGAAATGTTAGAGTGCTTGACAAAGGCTTTCCAAAGTAATCCCAAAGTTAGCCGATGTGGTTACATAATCCGTTGATAAATGACAGTTCTTGATGCAGTGCCATCTGAGAGATCAGATATTTCAGCTTAGGGCCCTTTCCCTTTATGCACTACATTTTCCTTAGATTTCTTAAACCATTTATTAATATTATTGATAGTAGTAGGAGAAATAAGTAAATCCCTTAAAGTGTTTCTTTAAGGAACACTTTTTAAACGTGTCAATAATAATCTGTTAACGAAATAGAGACCAACTGCTCATATTTGCTCCTGAAAATCTTTCAGCGTCAGCCTTTCAGTGGATAATGCTTTTGTACAAAATAATGAGTACAATCACCTGTTTTAAATCCTATCATTATGTTTTTCTCCACTTTTTATGCTGTCCCAAATGTCTCTAATTTGGGGTTGTAGCATACTGCACATTTCGTTTATCTCAGAGTTCTCTGCTGTTCGTTTAAGCCTGCTAGATAGAAAGACGAAACAGTCAAGGTTACAAACAGAACACGATGCAGTGGGGCAGATCTCTCTCTCTTCAGTGGTTTCATTCTTACAGATTTACATTTTCATTTTCCAAACCCATGTACCCTTGTTTAATTTGGAGATTGAGAAGCACAGATAAATTTATATATTCAGCAGACCCATGATGCAATGCAAAAAGAGAGGATCCAGGATCAGATGGGCAACGGATTGTTGCTCTTACAGCATGGTAAAGCTGTGCACAACTAAAGGGAGAAATATGAACAAAAGTTGTTTCGGGTCTTTTATTAGTTTCTCTCTACTGCTCGACCTCTGGTCACAGACAGTATCTGTCCAACAGACCCTGCTTTTAATTAGAGTGGCTGAAACAAGTGAAAAGAATGAGTAAAAGAGAGAGAGACAGAGAGAGAGAGAGAGAGAGAGAGAGAGAGAGAGAGAGAGAGATCGTAGCATTAGGTAGGTGAGGTGTTAAAGAGGGGTTTGAACTGTCAGAACTGTGAAATCTGTTATACGGTCAGCCCTCCATATCCATTGTCTTAGTTCTAGGATTGGTTTTAAGTACATTATACAAAATGGTGTGGTATTTCTATATAACCGACACACATCCTGCTGTACACATTAAAGACAATGTAAAGGCCATGTAAATAGTTGTTAAACTGTATCGTTCAAAATAATGACAACAGAAATCTGCTTAAACACTTAAACCATACATGCTGGAAAGACACAGAGGAACTGTGAAATTGTTGGAGTATTCCTACAAATCTTCCTACAAATTTGCAATGATTCAGCATAGGGCTTTGGGGAAAAAAAGCTTTGCTTCTTGAAACCTTCTGAATTTCCTTCATGGAGAAATATAAGCACTAAGCAGAGAACACTGCATTTACACAACACATCCAGAAGTCCAGTTAGTGAGCTACCTGTCACTTTCTCTGCTGGAATATAATCTTGGAGACACATACACCAAACAGCAGGCAGAATTAAATTGCCTGTGTGGAAAATCATGTTCTTTGATGGGAAAGCAAACACTCTGGTCATGAAACTGTCTTGCTAGATATGTTATGCCCTAATCCCAGAGCAACTTACTAAAGCATCTCATGACGAAACATCTCACTGTATTGAGAATACATTTTTCAATTTCAGAGAATTTGGGATGTTGGGAAAGACATAAATAGATTACAATGATTTACAAATCCATTTCATTGACTACACTACAAAGACAACATATTTAATGTTCAAACGAATAAACATTTTGCAAATATTCACTCATTTTGAATTTGAAACATTTTAAAATAGTTTTGGACAGGGGCATGTTTAGCAGTGTATTACTTCTCCATTCGTTTTAAAACACTCAATAAGTGTTTGGGAACTGAGGACACTAATTGTTGAAGCTTTGGATGTGGAAGTCTTTCCCATTTTTGCTTTCTGTACAACTTCAGTTTCTCAACAATCCGTTGTCTTATTTTGCCATTTATAATGGGCCACACATTTTCAATGGTAGACACGTCTGGCCTGCAGGCAGGTTCAGCACATGTGCAGAATGCGGCTTAGCATTAACTTACTGACATAAGCAGGGACGTCCCTGAAAAAGACGTTGCTTGTATGGCTGCATATGTTGCTCAAAAACCTGTATGTACCTTTCAACATTAATGAGGCTTTCACAGATGTGTGAGTTAACCATACCAAGGAAACCCACACACCCAAATACCTTCAGAGATGCTGGCTTTAGAACTTTAATCTGAACAGTCCTTTTCCTCTTTGGAGGGCACGACATTCATGATTTCCAAAAACTATTTGAAATGTGGACTCAGACCACAGGACACTTTTTCACTGTACGTCAGTCCATCTCAGATGAGCTTACCCCAGAAAAGCCAGTGACGTTCTTGGTGTTGTTTATAAATGGCTTTCACTTTGCATGGTAAAGTTTTAACTTAAACTTGTAAAAGGAGTAACGAACGTTTTTTAATGCAGTGCTGCTTAAGTGATGGAAGGTGTTCAGTGTTGCTTTTTTGCCTTGCTGCTTACTTGCAGATTTATCCAGATTATCTGAATCTTTGGATGATATTATTGTTCTTAAACTGTTGGACTATTTGCACTAGCAGTTGTTCACAAAGTGATGAACCTGTCCCATCCTTGCCTGGGAACAACTGGACCTTTCTGGGATGCTGCCTTGATACCCAGTCAATCTGTTCACCTGTGGTATGGTGCAAACAGGTGTTTTAAGGTGTTAAGCATTCCTTAAATGTCCCAGTCTTTCGCTGCCCCTGTATCAACTTTTTTGGATCGTTGCAGGCATCTAATTTCAAATGAGTGTATATTTACAAAATACAAAAAGTATCAGTTTGAACAATAAATATCTTGTCTTTGTATTAGTGTATTAAATTGAATATGTGTTGACAAGGATTTGCAAATTATTATATTCTGTTTTTATTTATGTTTGTCCCTTTACTGGAATTGTTCACAAACATTTGGGGAACTTTCAAAATGAATACGAAGCGAAAAAAGAACATATTTAAAGCAAAGTTGTTCTATAGTGCAAATAAAATGAGCAACAAACTTTTATTTAATTGGTGAAAATGCACAATATAAAAGGCTGAAAGTGCACATTCATCACATGCATTTTCCCAGCATTTGCATTGCCTCTGCAACATGATTGAGAGGCTTGGAGAACCATAAGATGTCTTTAAGTTGGTAAAACATAGACAACAGCACTTTGAACGTTTTATAGCATGATGGATTGAATCGCTTTCAAGAGACTGGAACAGTACGATGAATATTAGGGCAGGGTCACTCATCTGTCCCAACAACAAGAGATGAGGATAACTCTATTGGCAAGAAGCTGCAAGCAGAGTAATGCAACAGAGTTGCAGGGGACAGTTTCTTGCTGCCACTGGTTAACAGATGTGCACTCAGACCATAAAATCGGTTCCAACTTTTTCTTTTCTTGGACAATATTGCAAGGCCCTACAGTGCACATCTGTCGCAGGATTTGAACCCATGGATTGGCCTTCAAGTTCTCCAGACCTGAATCCCATTTAACACATATGGGATGTACTGGGAAGACGTCTGGCAAACCCGCCAATTCCTTCCACATTTCTTGTTCTGGAAGTTGCCCTGGTGCAAGAGTTTAACACTTCTGTTAACCCCCATGAATATGTCACTTGGTACAAAATCACCATAATTGAGTTTTCTGATGTTCTTGTTTAATTAAATGAAATCAAATGATTTTTTAATCGGTTCTTGTTCATTTTGAAATAGCCCTTAATGTCTTTGAGTGTATTAGCTTGTGCTTTTAGGGAAAATATGCAAAACTAGTATAGCAATTTGAAATATAAGAGGAAACTTACCATCTTATCTGCAATTACAAATTATTTACATTGTGCAGACTCTAATATCACTTTTTTCAAATACTTTCTATCACACCAACGCAACTCCTTGCTTATTTACCTAGAATGTATTTATAAAACCAATTAATTAATTTTTTATCAATAATGTTTGCAATTGCAGTGCAAAAGTTAAATTTTCACATTTGGTACAGGGACATAGAAAACCTATACCATAGAAAAATCTAAGATGAATTCACTGTGTTGACATCTCTCAAAGTTTTCAGCCAGTTATGCCTGATTTTACTAATTAAAGAATCACAAGTTCCTCAGAAACTAACAATCCAGTTTATTTACAATCCGTTCACTGATATGTTGGTTGACCCTCTGTTAGCCGCAGGCTAGAATTACCAACATAAAATAAAAATTTTGTTTAACTTCTGTTAAATACAGCATTACACAAAAGTGTTAGACCACCATTAGACTGGATACACCATTGTTTGTCAAATGTCATAATGACCATATATATACTGCTTAAAGAAAATTAGGGAATATTTAATTATGGGATATTTTAAAATAACACCCCTTTGATTTCACAGTCTGTGTATTAGAAAACAAAAGAAAGAAAATAAAGTTCACCAATTATAAATAATGATCAGTGGAATATAGTATTATGAAATGACAAATGTATGTTTGAATGGTTGACAATAAAATATATGGTAATTTTTCCATTGCAAAACACAAAATCTAATGATGGCCAAGGACCTAGGACAGGACTGTATAATGAGTTTCACTGGTACAGTAATATTTTGTTTCATTTTTCTGACATGCTATGAGGTAGCAGGAAGACACAGGTCATTTACAAACTGCATATTTAGGATAGCTAAATAGGCAAACTAATATCTGAGCTAAACTCATTGCATTGAAGCTGAGAGAATTCACGCATTGTTGTAATAATTAAGGCTACTGTTATTTGCTGATTCACTTAGGAGACATCTGTTCTTGTGAGATACTGAAAAACAGCTTGGGCTCCAAACTCCTGTGAAGCTAGTACTACCCCTGGAAAAAAAATCATTATGCTTAAGAAGATGTATCAGGTTTTTAATTCATAGCAAATAAGCATATCCTAGATAATGCACCAAACAACTTATGTTTAATTGCTAAATATTCAGTATTTGTGAAGTAAACCTTAAACAAATTAAATTACAGGGGATATATTATTTAATACTTGGTTCTTATGCACTTATATTTACACTTGAGGATTAACTTTCCTACAAATGAGACAACTCAGTAATTTATTTCTTTAACAAGAAATTCTGGTTTTCTTCTACTGGGTTACAAGGACAGTAGAAAGCATTACAATAAAGCTAAGAGCAAGCAAGAGAGCCACTCCTGCTGGCTGCACAATCAAGAACTAATGGATACAAGATCCACCAGCCTTGATAAACAAAGGGACTGAGTATTTAAAGTATATAAAGTTTACATTTGGTTACAATGATAAAATCAGCAAATAGCAAAACTTGTATCAGTGGAAAAAGGTGGATGGTGGAAAAAGCAAACTGGACCATTGGGAAAAGTTGCTCTTGGAGGTTGTTTTAATACCATTCCTTATTCACGATGGACAGCATGGTGGCACGGTGGGTAGCACCGCTGCCTCATAGCAAGAATGTCCTGGGTTCAATCCCAGGGTGGAGCAGCCCTGAGTCCTGTCTGTGTGAAATCTGCAGTTCCTCCTGTCTGAGTGTGTTTACTCCCACTTACTTTTTTCTTCTTACAGTCCAAAAACATTCGTGTTAGGTTAGTTTATTACTCTAAATTGACAATGGCAAATGAATGTGAAGCAATTTAAAAACAAACATTTTATTTTGTTAAATTAAACAAATGAATGCCAAAACACAATGACAGTGATGGACATGATTGTCCAGCAGTTCTTGTTGGGCCATCTTCATATTCATTTTGAAATATCCTCAAATTTTTGTGAGCAGTATAACTGACTAGTCTTGAAATAACCTTGTGTATAGATGTGACCTTGTGTGTGACACTGAAATGGCCACTGATGCTAATAGCAACATTAAATAATCCAAACAAACAAACAATCCTTATTCATGGAAGCATCCTTAGGCAAAATTTTGAGCGAATCCACTCCTCTGGATGAGAAGCAACAGTACACATGAACACTTCACTGTTGGCATGGCACAGCAGTCTTGGAAGCGCTCACCATATCTTCTATGGCCAAACATTTTTCCAGATGTCCCAAACAGTCTGAAGGGGGCTTCTTCAGTGGAAACAACTTTACTCCAGTACTCCGGTCTAATCTCCAGTACTGCCGTCTAATCCCAATACTTTCTGCAGAATGTCAGTCTGTCCCTGATATTTTCCTTGAAGAGAAGGGGTTTCATTGCTGCCCGTCTTGACACCAAGCCATCCTCCAAAAAACTTTATCTCATAGTTCCTGCCCTCTATCATTCCTTTGCAAACTCTGCATTGGTGGTGAGCTGCATCCTATTTAGGAGAAGGCTCTGATGCTTACTTGACTTTCTTGGGCACTCTGAAGCCTTCTTCAATGTGATTGAATGACTCTCCTTTAAGTTCTTAATGATTTGATATATGGTTGATGCAATGCAAGGATCACTGCACACGTTTTCTTGGAGGTAACCATGGTTAACAGAAGAAAATTTAAAAGCACCACTACCCTTTTAAAGCAACCAGTCTCCTCTGTTAAGCAACATGACAGACTGATATCGGCAGTCTTGTCCTCATTTACCTTTTCTCCTGAGATAACGAGATCATGAAATAATGTTAGCGGGCCATTTTGTAGGGATGAAATGCAGTGGCTGGAATGTAGTAATTGTAGTAATAAGGTCATTTTTATGGCAGGGAATTACTTTGCAATTCATCTGATCTTAACAATCTGGAGCTAATACAAGTTGCCACCATAAAATTGAAATTTGTGCCATTCTCAAAACCTTTGGCTGTGACTGTACATCAGGCTGGTTCCAAATTTCTCTTATATGCAGAATGAAGATAGGGGTTGACTGAGTGTAATTACTAATGTTTAACTGGATGAAGTGCTCCAGATAAAAAAAAAAATCGATTAATTAAGCATGGGGTGATATTTGAATAGTAGTTTTTAAAAATCTGTAACTACTGATACCCGACGATAAATACTGAGTATCGTGAAAATGTCTTTAATAATCGTGTAATAATATTTTGACCACACCTAGAAAGAACCTCGAATAGACCATTTATTTTAATTTTCTCCATATATTCTGCTGAGAAAAATTAGGAGATATTTCAAAATTAACTCTCCCATAAGGAAATATCCCCTAATTTCTGTGAGCAGTGTATTTTCATGAAAAAAAGCTTTAATGCTTTTAAAAGTGAAAGACTGCATCATCATCCTGAAAAATGTATTAAGCATCAACATAAGAATATATATATTTACATTTTTAAAAATGCAAATTAGAAATAAAAATGACATTCCTCTGCAGGATCTGAATAAAATTTAAATGTATTAAAAGTGAGTTATACTACACGAAGGCAGAATGTTCAGCAAAATATGTCTAGAATCATATTTGTAATTTTATTAATTTGCTACGATGTGTAAAAGCTCAATAAACATCCTTGAAATGTTGGCAGGGGATGCTTCAGCTGCAACTGAATTGCAAATGCAGCCCCACACACTAAACAATCATATGTTGATTTTGGACAACAACCTAAAATCTTCTGACCACATTACACCAACCACCAGATCTTAAAAATCTCTTCTGCACAACATAAGACAGGAAAGCCCTTTACTGACTCTTATCATTTACAGTCTTTGTTAGCTTGCTGGTGTGCCTTCATGTTACATTTCTCTGCTGAGAAGAAGAGAATGCACCTGTTTCACAACCTAAAAAAAGTTTTATCATGTATCACATGGCTTCCTGTTGGAAGGATCAAATTAGAAACTAGTTTACTAGCTCTCCAGTTTAATGTATCTAACAGTCAGTGAAACCCAGTTTTCAATTCTTACAGCAATACAGTTCATGAGAATATAATTAGATTTTGATGTATGCTAATGAATGATCATGGCCAACTTCCTGTGGTAAAATAAAAATCTCTTGAGTGAAGTGATGTCAAGAACAGTGGGGAAAGTTGGAACAAGCTGAGCTGTTGAAGACCCAAGCAGGCAGTTTGGCATAGTGGTAATGTTTGTGTGTGGGTGATAGTTCGTTATGGCACAACTGTGCTTCTCAAGGACGAACACAGTCAGAAGTGTGCTCATAATTAATGTGCGCATGGCAGGTCTCCAAAATACCCAAATAGAATGCTCACAAAAATGAGGGGCTATTTCATTTTGAATTTAAATAATGAATATATATGAACAGATAAAGTATCCCCTAATTTTTGAGCAGTGATTAGTGTATAAAGGAAACAATTTTAATCCACACATCCGTCTGTAATGAACTACCTTGTATATCAGAGTAATTCATGAACACCTGCCTGCAGTCATGGGGCATGTTTGTTTGCGTAAAGGCATAGTTTATAGTATAATTTATTTATTAGTCGTGGGCCCATCCAAATTTCAGTTCCAGTCAGTTTCAACTGGTCACCAATACAGATTCCAATACAGCAGGTATTTTTGCTTAAATATCATGACTATTACTGTTGTTGGTATTGTGCTATAAAAAGTAAAAATCTCCATTAAAACAAAATTTTCGTTAAGCCAACTAGGTGTTATAAACCAACCTACTGTACATACTATTTGTACTATACTATTCTATTCTATAAGTTAGCACATGCTCATTGTAAAATGTGGAATGAAATATGGATCGGTAAATGGATGGGCCCCATCAGTCCGATGTCTGAGTGAATGTCGTCAATATCTTTTTTAAATTTAAAATTGTTTTCTGCAAAAGGTGACGGCGGTCAAGTGTAGGCTTAGGTGTTAGGTATATGTGCAACAATAATTTAAAATAATCATATATATCAACATATGTCAGTGCAAAATCCCCACAATGATAGAACAACAAATGTGTGTATGTCTGTGCATGTGTGTGCGTGCGTGCGTGCGTGCGTGTGTGTGTGTGTGTGTGTGCGTGCGTGCGTGCGTGTGTCTGTGTGTGTGTGTGTGTGTGTGTGCGGCTTCCACGGCTGCTTATTCCTCCACCAGTGGAGATTTTAATTTGTGCCCTAATAGAATTAATCTTCAACATCAGCAGCCATTAAGTGGCACATATTTGTCTCAGGCTCAGCAGATGAGTGGGCTGGATTACATTAGGCCATCAGGAGTCGCACAGACGGCCCTTCTTACTCCTTCTAAACCGTCCAATTTCACTCTGTTTCCCTTCTCTGTCTTACTCTACACTTCCTTCCTTCCATATTTATTGCCACAGACATGCTCTAATTCGTGTTATTCTCTTTATACTTGGACCTGCATTATAACGAGCGGTCTGATGCCCAGTCTAACAAGCTCTTTTGCATTTATTCATTACACTCCACAAGTGAGTGCTGGACTCAGTGTTTAATTGCGTAGTACAAGGCATCCTAGCCTTAATCACTCTGCTTTTCACCAATCATTACCTCATCTGGCCCAGCTGGACCTGATCAGACCTCCTTTCACTGCATCTTAATGACAAAAAAATTGAATGGAGTGTGATGGATGGTATTAGAGGAAGGGGCCTCTAGCAATCCCACATCAGCAACGGCCCCTCTGTTAAGGCAGTTGGGTCCCCCTGGGAGCAGCAGCTTGTGGATAAATGGCTGAATCTCATTGTGACACCCCTGGGACTGGGACATACCACCCAGGAAATAATAATGTTTAATTTAGCAAGCAGATGGCTTGGAAGCGGGAGTCCAAAACTCAAAGGTCTGATACATCACTGCCTGATCTAAAGTTTGTACACACAAAGAGACATATTCTATTTTAATTTATTGGTATAAGTAAAAGCTGAAAATAAACTTCTGAGAAAAAAATCATTTAATTTGTCACAAGGCCAACATGACTTACAGACACCTGCAAACAAGCAGATTGACAATCATTTAAAGGTGTGTTGCGATTCCATAAATACTGTTTTATTATAACAGTAAAATAAAATATTATTGTTTACCCGACAGATAGTTCCAACATTTGTGATAACAGCATTATTTTTGACACTACAACAGTATCTCCGCAAAGTCAGACTGACCACACTGACCAAGACCAGTGTTACCAAGTAATTACAAGCTTTATGCACACAAATGCATGGCATAAAAATAACTTAATAGCCCAAATAATTAGCTTAAATTCTATTTCAAAGTACATTTTACTATTTATTTCTTTCACCTTTGCTTATTTCATTCATTCATTCACACATTGTCTTAGTTGCTAGTCAGTGTTGTGGGAGAGCCAGTGTCTAGCAGCAAAAGGCACAGGGCAGGACCAACCCTAGATAGTGTGCCAATCTATCATATGGCACATGTATTCCCACCCTAACGGCACTTTGTCAACATCTAAAGCACGTCTTCGGAATGTGGGAAGAAACCAGAGTACCCAGAGAAAACCCAGGCAGACACAGGAAGGACATGCATAACCTTCGCTTTGTATTACACTGGTCAACAAATTTTCAAAAGTTGTTTGTTTCTGAAATGAAATGAGTC
>JAUZSV010162241.1:0-13234 GCA_034780495.1 Parotocinclus cesarpintoi | reverse complement strand
AAGCCTCTCTCTGTAGAAGACGCTGCTCCCGATTCCCACCTCTAGGTAAAGGTTTTACAATTTCTAAACCCATGAAACGCAAGGAGTTAGCATCATGTCCAGCATTATTGAAATGTCTAGCTACTGGGGACTTTTCATCTTTTTTTCTGATAGTACATTTATGTTCACAAATCCCTGTCTTTAATTGTCGTTTTGTTTTTCCTACATAGAGAAGGCCACAAGGGCATACTAAAAAATAAACCACAAACGTGGACAGACATGTTATCCTACCCCTGACTTCTCCCGTGTTTGTGGATGTACATAACAGTCCTGTGTGATCATATTGTGACACACAATTTAAACATCAGTTGAATCAGTTGGTTCGATCTAATTTGCCAAGTAAGCAGGTGCATTTTTCGGATGGTTACTTCAGATGTTTGAATTGTGTTGTGTGTCACAATATGATCACACAGGACTTTTATGTACATCCACAAACACAGGACTACACTATATATATATATAAGATGCAGGGTTGGGCTAATAGACCAATTACAATTTTTAAATCAATAAATTTGTGGGATATAAACATCTCACTTCAAAAGTTACAGAGTCACAAAGCATTGATCCCATTTTAAACACAAATTCATGGATTTAACTATTTTCATTGGTCCATTTCTCCAATCCTACATCTTTTAAAATATATAACCTTTTAACCTACTGACCAGGAGGATGACAGTATTCCTCTATTTTCATCTTCTTCGATGTACACAGACTAATGGTTGCGGTATAAATCATGTTTGCATGGTGCTGATGCCTGCTGCCTCACATGCCATCTGCCATGCACAATTTCCCTGGCACATTACTCAAAATTAAATTCAAGGGTCATTAGGTTACCTCAAGGATCAACAAAGCATCATTTTATATGGAAAATGAAACATAACAGGCTAAATATAATTTCCTCACCGCCACATATATCATTTAAACACTGGGAGTGCCCAAACATTTTCATGAAACAGAAAAATGTTGATTTGACTAGAGATTATTGGTTAGTACAGCTGCCAAAAATCTCTACAGATCCCTGGTTTTCCTTGTTTGGACCTAAGTTTACTCCAGGTACTCCACATTTCAAAGACACACATTAGGTCCACTGTTTTCTCTAGAATTTCCACAAGTGTAAGTGTGTCTGACTAGTATTGACGTAACCATGCTCATGTCATAGAAAGCCATTAAGGCTGGTTGTGTTCTTGCGCTGCTGTGAGTCACCGAGAAAGCCTAAATAATTTATTTATATTTAGAGCGGTTGCATCAGATTTGGCATCAATGTTTTAAATGTAGATTTAGAACTTTGCACAATCTTCAGATATACTCGTCTGCTTTTTCAGTGTATATTGCCTTATAGTGTATATTGCCTATAATTCACAAGCTTTAGATCTGCAAGTTACTGCAACTCTGTACGCAAGGGCAGGAACAACCCTAGATGGGGCGCAATCACACACATACATAGTCGCACACGCACAGTCACACACTAAGGGCCACTTAGTCAATCAGAAATACAGGAAAATCCATCTCAAAACTATCTTCAAATACACTGCTCTCAAAAATGATGGGATATTTTAAAATCAATATAAAATCATTAAAAAAGCATTTGAATTGATTTCATTAAACAAGATCATTAGAAATCAAGTTAAAAATCAAAGAAAGTTGTTCAATTATGCAATCGCTTATTGATTCCGCCTAGATGCAAACTCAATTATTAGCAAGTGATATCTTTATAGAGCTGAACAAAAGCATGTAAAACTGGATGAGAGTGCCACATATTGACTGTTCAGTAGGGTGTATGGTCACCCAAGACTGTAAAAACACTCTGACAGTGATGGGACATGGAAAGGATTGTCCAGCAGTTTTTTGTGGGATCCTCTGTGTATACATTTTGAAATATCCCCTAATTTTTCTTTGTGAGATATAAGCTCTTTCTGCCAGAATCTTACAAGTTAAGCAATAGGTAAAATTAGGCCATCTGTTCTGGAGTTGCAAATGCTTGCATTTTACTCACTGCCCCCCCTTTCTTTTTTTCTTTGCATTTTTCTCTCAGGAGTGATGGTTAGTAAAGAGATAGACCACTGTGTCCTGTCAAATTTAGAGTCGGACTCAGACTCTGGAGGCCCGACCCTGGTGGATGAAAGAAGTGGACACGGAGACACAGTGCGCAAACGGAACAAGGCCCTGCAGGTTCATTTTAAGGACATTTGTGAGGCCCAGAATGAGGCAGCGCGTTTAGGCCACGGTACCAAAGGGCACTCAGTTTCATGCAAGGTCATACACAGAAGGTACATGACCATGCCTGCACGGCGTTCCATACCCAATGTGACCAAGAGTACAGGAGTGCAAACATCACCAAACCTGAAAAATCGTTATCAGACCTTTCCATTTGAGCGCAAGAAGGTCCACACAATCAAACACACAGCTGTGGTAGAGAAGAATGGAGGCCAGAAGAATGGGTTTGTAAGTGAAGATCTTAAGAAGAAAAGTCAATGTGCTGGGAGGGTACAGAAAACCAGAGTGCTTTTGCACAGTATGCCACCATGCACTGATGTGCAGGAATTGTGCTCTGGGTCTGACTGCCCAGATAGCAGCCTTGATTCCTCAGGACAAAGCAGGGAGGCAAACCTGCACCAACTTGACACAAAGGAAGAGGGAAATACTCAAGAAAGTGTGTTCAAGCACAAAGGATTACCAAATCAGTGTGAAGCAGGGGCAGAACAAGACAGCAATTGCACCAAAAGCTCCTCTTCATCAGCACAACCACTGCAGGACATGGTTGCCACCTCAAATGTAACAGGTCCCATTGCATGGACATCTTTGACACATGTGGAATGTCTGGAAAGTCCCTCTGTACAGGGCAAGTGTAAGACAGAGACTGTGTCATTGAACAGTGTACAGTCTCCGTCCTTTCTCCATACAATCAGCTGCTCCTCTCAATAAACCAGCCAGGCTCACTTCCATGGCAGTCATGTCTTTAGTACTAAAGAGATCCAAGAACATACAAGGGGTCATGTTGTTGGGCAGGTCATTCCATTGCCAGGGGCAAAAGGAGATGTGAAGGCTCAACTGCAGGTCATGGAGACTCTCATCAGCTCCAGCCAGGAGACCATCAAAGTTCTTCTGGGGGTCATTCAGGAACTAGAGAAAGGAGAGGCACAAAGGGAGGGGTGAGTCTCAATCTATATATAAATATGTTTAAATTTGTATCTGCTACACACAAACATTTTCCAGATTTCAATCGACTTTAGGTTTTTTTTCTTTTCTTTGGAAGAAAGTTGAGATCATGGCCATTTTTTATTACCTACCCCTGCATCCCCCTTAAAATTTTAGCTAATCTATTTAAAGAAACATCTCAAATTTCGCTTTCACATAAATATTCAGACGCCGTGGCATGACAATTGAAATTGGGCTCAGGGGTAATGGGTTATCCAATTTCTCTTTATCATCTTTGAGAGGTTTCCACACCTTGATTGGAGCAATACATTTGGTTGATTGGGCATGATTTACAAAGAACACACATCTGTCTACATAAGGTCTCACAGCTAACAATCAGTGTGCTCAAAAAGTTACAGAAAATATATAGATGTAGTCTTTATAAATGAAGCGCTAACATGAACGATCCATGGGGGAGATTGAACACAAATCGCTTAATCACTAGAGTGATACACTTCTTCTGTACTGTGTTTTGGGTGCGGGGAAGCAAGGAAGGTAATAGGTCCAAACAAAGGAGCTATTTGGAGACTCAAACTCAAGAAATTGAAAGCAAGGTAGAAGAAAAGAAAACGTTGAAAACACAGGATTTATCAACAAACTGAAACACTACTAACAAAGCCAACCTGGTGGCGTAGCAAGATAGAAGAAAATGAAAGTGCGACTTTAGAAGCCTCGTCAGTAAACAATACATGAATATGAATGAACGTACCAGTAAATGATTTGCGCCCTTTAGTGGCTGGCTGCAGTACAAGTTTTTACCCCACCCTTTCCCATGTAAGTGAACAGCAAATGAATAGGTGCAAATATTCTTTCCTGCAGAACCTCTGAAGTATCAAGGAGGGAAAAAATATTTTTTCAGAAACTTCATAAATCATTCCCTCAATAATCTGTTACCTTAATTTCATAGTCTAGTTCTTCATATTCTTATGTATTTTATTCTTATGATAATTGCCATACTGTAGTGGTGCATTTTCGACACTGGCTGATCTGAATTACATGCATCATGGTTAGACATCAGGTATACTGTACAGACAACAGACTACCGTCCCTTCCAGGACACAATAACAGTATTTAAGCACCCGGTGTTCTCTCTACTACCCTGACCCTGATAAATAGTGAAGTTAAAAATGAAATAAGTTGTCTTATGAAGGAATCAAGTGACTAGAACTTGCTTAAGAGCCTCTAAATTTAATATTTACCTCAAACAAAACCGTAATTGTGTTAAATTATCAACCATAAATTTTAACTAACCCAATAATCTATGTAAACAAAGCATTTGTCTAATATAGACGAGAGTTTGAATCTAGACTTATTTTTGTCTGAACAAAGATCTTTGACTTCTCCTTGGATGAGGGGGACATGACTGCACTCAGATCTCTGAATCGTGGCTGGAAGGCCTGCATCATAGAACAGTAAGAGCAAGAACTCAAGTACTGTTTAACAGTGTGTAACATACTTGTTTTAATAGTTAACGTGTGATTTGTTTCGTCCCAAGGTTGGAGTCTCATCCCTTCTACCCCTTTAAGTGAAGTTGTGGTATAGGTTTGTGAAATACAGGAAAGCTGCTTCAGGCAACTAGTAATGTATCCTGCTTCAATTGAAGTTCTCAACTGAGCTTTCTGTTATTGCCAAACTGTGATTGCCACAAGAACATTTCAAATTTTATAGCCAAAAAAACTGGACAAATACAATCTTTTTAACGTGTCTTTTGTTGAATGTTCAATACATTTGTTTAATACAAAAAAAGAAAAAAATCCTGTATATGGATTAAGCCAGATGCTGAAGGAGTAAAATAGCCTCGTGATCGATTGTCAATCCCTCAGATGTTTGGGAAAAATTAATTTTATGGGAGCTTTTGAGATAACTGACTTTGTCATACAGATGCAAAAGCGTATTTCTACTTTTCCCAGACTGCTTTGCACAGTGTTTACATCAATAAGGTTGGTGTATGTTTAGAAAATAGAGTATTTTTATTAGAAACTTCTAAAATCTTGATGGTATCTTCTTCTGTTACTGGGACAATGTAGACGTATCTTGCTTGAGTCAACAATACCGGTCCTTCTACTTCTCTGAAAAGCTAACTAGCTACATAGTCAGCAACTTTCTCTGTCCAAGCTTGCACAATAAGCATTTAAAATTGCATCTTAAACCACTGCAAGACTTCAGAAGATTAAATGTTTAGCTGATTACTTTGACCACAGGACAACCACACATCTGTTCAAAGGACTATTATTTTAAAGACGGTTCTGGATTTGTGCATTCATAGCTCAAATATTTAAAATCATTATCTGCACTGGTTGTAGCTTGTCAGTCAAGATTTCACAAAATGTTGACTATATAGCTTACACTAGAACAATAAAGTGTAGATATCGCATGATAAACTGAAGTGATGATATGTTGTGTTTAATTAAGGAATACTTTAATTAAACAGCTTGCACGGAGTTAACCTTTGTTTTATTACCTCAGCAACACATCATTTTGTATATTTATGTTTTTCTTATCTATCAGTTTTCAAGTCAAATGCTATGGAGCTGAAATCAGACAAGTATATTACCCAGCACACCTTGTAATTCTATCTCAATGAAAAGAGAAGAGATGCTTATGTCTACTGAAGTACACCAGCATTCAACAAAACATGCTTTCAGTTAAAAATGCTCTTGTGTGTGATGGAGAGCTAAGAACATCCTACTGTTCTGCTCAATTTAGTATCTCTCCACCATCAGAAAGGGCCAAATGTTGATTTGGTAGCAGTCTGAGCCATCACTGTACTTGTGTGGTTCTTGAGGATTCGTTTCCTACATTTCAAATCAAAATCCTAGTTGAATCCTAAAGTCATATGTTTTGGCTTTGCATGACTGCGTCTTTCTCTTTCTGTCTGTTGCTGCTCTGTTCCGAGCTGCAGCGCTTCTGAGCTTGGACGACGCAGACACAAGCCGAGGCTCCAGCAATGTACCTGGGCAAGCTGGCTCCCATTACCCATTGTCCCTTTTCTGGAACAAACACTTGGGTGTTTTCAGAAAAGTCCATGTGTTCCCATGTGTAGCCGCCCATCACATAAATTTTGTTGTCCCACACGGCTACAGCTGCCTCACTGTTTGGGTAAAGTAAGGGGGCAATCCTGCTCCACTGCTCTGTCTGTGGGTCAAAGGCTTCCACCTCCAGCACGTCGAAGCGTTCCATGCTGTCCTCATGGTCGTCGCTGCCTCCGATTGCATAGATATGGTCCAGCAGTGAAGCCATGCAGTGCCAGCCTCGGGCCATAGTCATGGCCTTCCGTTCTGTCCATGAGTCACAGGAGCTTGGGTCATAGCTAAGCATGTCACGTCGGTAAGGTCCGATCTGATAGTCATGGCCTCCTGATATATATACTGTGTCTTTGTGTGTGGTGCCTGCATGGCCGTATGTAAATCTAAATGAGAAGGTACGACAAACAAAGCTGTGATTAGTACAGCAGTATAAACCTTCCATACATAGTTACATTTTATTCATAAATGTACTTCCTAGCCACACCTCTTCCACTAGTTGTCTGTAATTGCTGCAAATTTTATGTATAACGTCTCTAACATTTACATTGACTGGCCACTTTATAAGATATGCCTGTTCACCTGATCATTAACACAAACATCTTTTCAGCACATCACATGGCATTAATTCATGGCATTTGGAAAGCAGACATGGTCAATACAACCTGCTTAAGTTCAGGCTGAGCATCAGAACGTGAAAGTAAATGAATTTAAATAATTTTGAATGTTGTAGGGTGTTTGTGCTAATTTTCCTGGTCTAAGTATTTCAGAAACTGCTAATATGCAATCAGAATTATTGCTCTATGAAACATTTTTACAGTCATCTTCTACTAAACTGCTGTCAAATGGAAAAGAGCTTTATGCAGCAACATTTTTTGCAAACAAAATTTTAAACAACAGGGAATGTATTGTATCTGGTGACATAAAGGCATGTATTTAACATTTGTCCCGGATACACTCCCACTCCAAATACAAGATGCAGATTCATATAAAGTCCAACTAGAAAGCAATCGATGTTACTTATTCACAAAGATTTATTAATAACCTTTTACACCTGTCTTACCAACACATGTGTTACCAAAATAACTATAATTCTTAAAATGCACACACTCATTGACTCTCACTATTGGATTATGTTCTGTTTTAAACAAAAGATGAACAAAACCTTGGCAGATCTGCTCCGTAGCTCCAGGAATCCTTAACAGGATGGTAGACTTCAACAGATGATAGTGCACCACTTTCATTGCGCCCCCCAACAGCGATCAGACAGTTCCCTATGGTACCTAGATAGAAGTCCACCCGCCGCTGGTTCATAGATGCACCCTGTATCAAGAGAGCTGACTTTAAAAGTGAAGCATCAGACACTTGACAAAGCTTAAAAGAAGTTTCAGCTAGATATCTTATAACCAAATATATACATGTATTTGTGCGTTAATCAATGTAAATGTCCATCTGTTATTTCGAAGGTCAATAATTCTATCACAAAAACTCGTCTATAATAAAAATGTCATATCAGTTCTGCTTTCACTAAGCATTTATGCAAAATACATTTTTAAAAGGTATTTGAAATTAAAAAGATGGGAAACAATTTGTGGTTATGCAATACCAATTTAGTTCTGTGCGATCACTAATAAAACCTTTAAAAAAGGAAACAAACAAAACCAAATAAATCATTTGGATTGGGGATAAAAGGGAACACTTGTAAGACACTCCACCAAGGCTGTAGCATCAGAGAAAGCACATACACACTTTGACATCTGTAGGGTATGATTCTTTTAAAATACTAAAATGTACTACTGTATAAGTTTTAAAAACAGCATCAACTGACTCATGAATGAAATGCAGGCAGGTGAGAGAAGTGCATGTGACACTGTAAATTTTTCGGCAAATGAAAGTGGTCTCTGTGTATTTGGCTTATCCATGCTTGTGGATGTCTATTTGTGCTCAAGATTGTTCTTTCTGTGCTCTACACTAAAGATATTGTTTAAATGCTCAATTCTGTCAATTTGCTCCAAATTCAAGCCTTTGAAAAATAAACTCCATTTGTTCACTATCTTTGTTAGTCTCAAATCCCTGGCACAGCCTAAAAATAATAATAATTTTAGGGCACCCGAACAGAAATTAACACAAAACAAATACAAATATAACATATTTATTCAGATGTAATGAACCACTAACTGAGTTTTAACACCTTTCAAAAAATGATGAGTGAATCTGGCCATCGGACAGTGGAGCCAAGCCTGCATCGATGCTACAACAGCGACTCATTTCAAGCCCAGACTCCAGGGTAGGCTATTACTTATAGTGGTCACAAACATAAAGTAAATTTGAGACCAGTTATAAATCCCAATCAGCGCCAGACCACAAGCAGGATAAAGGACAAGGTAAAAATCAGTTAAAAATCTTAAGTATATTTTTAATAAATGTATGTATTAAAAGTCGCAGAGATATTTGCAGAGTCTCATTAAAGGGTGTTTTACCACTTGGAGCATATCAGTATTTCATGCAGTCATAGTTATGGTTATTTGTAGGGTTTGGACAACAGCTGGGTATTTATGCACATTATGATATACATGTGTTTTTGTAATGAAATTAAGGCACAGTTAAATGAAATCAATCAAGTTGTATATTAGGGATGGTGGTGGGCGAGGTAGATTCTTAGATGCACCATAATGGTTGTAAACAGATGGTTCACTTTCAGGTTCATTTAGCCTTTACATAAATCCAGTTACCTTTGTCCACGTGTTGGTTCGTGGATCATAGCGGTACAGTATGTTACTTGCAGCGTCTCCTCCGTTGTCACGTGACGAGCTTCCGCCGGCGATGAAGATAAATCCACCGAGCACTGTCACACAGTGGTGGCTCCTCTGAGCAGGTAGTTGAGTCTCCACTACCCACGTGTCCACTTCCTCATCCAGCCAGCTCACGTCAGTACTTAGCTCCTCTCCACGTTCATACACCTCTCCTCCGACCAGCAGGAGGCGCTCCTCCCCTCCTCTCAGGGCAGACTGTACAGTCTGCAGCACGGGCTGTGCACTCATACGAGCATGGTAATTCAGTGCATCCTCTACCAGGGCCTGGCAGTCTGGTGACAGCAGGGAGCACACAGCTGGTAGCACATGCTCACCTAGCTCGGCAGGTGGTATAAGGGCAAAGCGGATGTGGCTAAACAGCTGGTGGGCAAACTGCAGACGCTCAGTTTTCTGACTGACCCACTGGAGGGCGACCTGGAAAAGGGCCTGCTCACTTTCATGCTGCACATGCTCACTAGCTAGGTAAGAACAGAGTTTTGATATGCTCACATCCCTTAAAAACTTGGGTGTGAAGGACAACTGGTCAAACCGTCCAAGGACGAAACGGTCGACGAAGGCATCCAGCCGCTCCAGGCTGTAAAGCATCGCCAGCTCCTGTAGATACAGGTAATTCTCCTCATTCACCTCCTTCTCCAGATACTGGCAGCAAAAATCCACGGCCTGCCACACCTGGAGCAAGTGAGCAGTTTCAAGCACATAGTCAATGTTTCCACCGTCCAGCAGAAGCTCACCACTATACAGGAAATCCACAACAGCCTTCAACCCCACATACGAAGCTCCCACAAGCTCCACCTCAGCTTGACGCTCCTCTCGCATGCCAAGTGTGAACATAGCCTGAAAGTATGGACTTGAGACAGCCAGCAGAGCACGGTGGGCAGGAACCCGGTTCCCATTTGCCACCAACGCAACATCGCACAGTTGACCACACTCTCGTTGTTCATTCAAACCCTGCAGCAGGTAGCTGGCTTGGTCAGTCCATCGATACACCTGTCAGGAGCACAAGAAGAGTCACCAAAAGTCTCCGCAGTCTGGCTTAACAGAGAGAATGTGAAAACTGCCATACCAATGCCATAAAACTTGCGTTGAAGACACAAATGGTATCTCAAGCTGTTTTAGCTAACACACTTATTCAGTTTGGTCTCAGTAGTTGTTTAAAACCATAACACTTAACCATCTGAAATGCGGGATATTTCACAATGTAACTAGAGACAGCATTTGTTATGCAAAATCCTTTCAAAGCCAAAGCACCACCATGTGAGCACTCAGTGCCCCTGTGCAGTAGTCTATCCAGTAAGCTACAAGATGCAGTGAATACATGCGATACATGCAGATCATATCGCAGACTATGTATATCAAACACCCCTAATCATAACCCACAAATGCCTGAATTGTACATTGTGAAACTATCAGTTGTAAGTCACTCTGCATAAGGACAACTATTTGCATGTGTCACTTTGTCTGACAGACACAGACTGCAACCCTTCCACCTAGATACCAGGGCTAATTATGCTCTAATGGAATTCCGAACATAGTACTCCCAGTGATCGTATCTCAAAAATAATGAAGCTTGGAGAGTGTGTTAGGCGTACAGAAATAATTGTGTCCTATTAATCACCTTAAGTGCTTTTTTTATTAGCAAAGCTTAGACACTGTGGGTGAAATTATACTTCCTATTCTTCTCTGACTCATGTACAGCAGGGAAATCTCGAAGTCTTAACATATTTCATACATACCTTTAAAGACTCACTGATCGGGTGTGGGCGGGAAAGTCGAGCAGGCTTCCTACCATCCATTTTATCATCTCCTTCTAGTACTACATTCCAAAATAAAAAATATTAGAATTAAAATAGTTTCAATAACATCACATGAAAAACCCCCCACACATATTGTCAAATACTAGAAACACAGCTTTAATAAAAAACAGAAAACAATGCATGACATTTCATATAATATTAAATGAAAAATATTATTTGAAAAGTATTTAAATATATAGTTAACGCATTTACATGAAAAAAAAAACATTTGTACAGAAAGTAGCCTAGTTAATGCATTTCATTTAATATAAAGTATTTACTTTTTATCCAATAATATTATCTGTGTTAATATTCTCTCCATTTTAAGCCATAATATAATTATAGTGTTATAACTTTAAACATCTGAACTACAAGTAGTTACATATAATAAAACGTATATTTATAAACCGCATGTATAGCGCATAGGCACTTTAGTTTCTTTTTTGTTTTTAAATTAAATTTAATGACATATTGATACTTTTATTTGTTTCAATTCTACATCGCTGCATAATCACACCGACGAGCTGGTGCACAAAGCGTATGCAATCTGCCTGCAACTTTGGCCATGTCCTAAACAGCTTCATGTGTCAAAGCACTAAATAGGGTACCGAAATTAAAATATACACCCTGTATAGTGCACTACATTTCGAAAACCGAGATAGTTCAGATTGAACCACAGTAAAAAAAAAAAGCACAAAAGCCTACACCCGTTTCAAAAGATCTGGCATATGCTGCGTTTTATCTACAGAAGTGACAACTGGGTGACGCGTATAAAAATGTATTTTACCATTCCGTCATCTTGATTTTGTTGAGAAATTCTAACTTTAAACAATTCAATATACCAAAACCCAACGTCTAAAGAATCGTTAACACTTCGAAGAAGTGAGACATCAGTAATCGAGGAAATAGTAGCTGTTGGCTGTCCATTTCAAAATAAGAGACACCTTTCAAAATAAAGTTGAGCACTGTGGAAAATTAAGTGGATTCGTTAATGGAAAACTGGAAACAGACTTCCTAATTTTCCATTTAATCTGGCATTGTACCGAACCCCTAATTATGCCGTAATAAATAACAGCTAAAATCACAATTAGCCCATAAAATACAAACATTATAATGTCATTCTTAATTTACTTTTGTACAGTGATGGAAATTATTAATTTCTGCTGTGTAGGTCTCCACGTGCATCTCAGTATGCCTGTCAAGATCTTGTCATCTTCCAGGTTTGTTTTTGTTTATTTGGCTTCTTTAACAATGCATATCGGCATCAGTGGCCGTCCAGCGACACACACACAAGGTTGCATCTATACACAAGTTTATCTCAAGACTAGTCATACATTCACATACACAAGTCAATGACAATTTAGAGACAACAGAAATTCATTAATCGAGCTTTTCATATTGATAAACTGACCCATTCATGTGGGTCTGATCTTCTCTACAACATCAAAAACATGTATCTCTTCCATTCCGAGTCATTGACCACTCTCATTTTTTGTTTTCTGAACTCTCTTTTTGCTGTTGGGTACTTATCACACAATTACTTGGATTGCATGACTGTATAAATTGTCAGTTGCTCTGGATAAGGGTGTCTACAAAAAGACTAAATGTAAAAAAGGATGCTTCAGCAAGGGCCCATACCAAGCCCTGTGATTGCTCCCTGTCCTAGCAAGGCTAAAATATAGGCTAAAATAATTACACAAACTACTGCTGTTGGGTGCTTGAGTAAGGCTATTAACCCACTAAGATTGTATCAGCCTTGTGTCACTGTAAGATGTACATAAAAGAAAATAATAATAATAAATAAAAACACACTTCCAAAACAAAAGGCTGGTCAGGCGATTAATGGCAATCTTAGTATGATAATCTAAGTAGTGTATATAACCGCTAACTCAAAATGCATGTAGTGCACCTATGTAGTTAGCAGGGAGTTGTTTGCAACTGAACCTTATCTAGCATTATTTTCAGTTTTCATTGGGTGGGCAGATGACTCCATTGGGTGAGCAATTGCCCACCCAAAGATACGTCCCTGAGTTGCAGTCTTGGCTGCTGTTGCAGGTGCAGGAATTGCCACACATGCCACAAGTGATGACATTGGATTCCTCAAAGCAGCCAAGCAGTGCAACTTCATTGTTCCTTCGTTGTTCATAGTCTTCAAGTTCAGTGACTGACTAAAGCACCAAACCATGATAAATGTGCCTATTTAATAAATGAATTAATTCAAATTCCACCCCAAATCAGAAAAAGTTGGGACAGTATGGAAAATGCATATAAAAACATAGTGTTTTTTACTCCTACTTTGAATTTCATTGCGTGTATCACAGTATGAACCACAATATTTCAGGGTTTCAACTTTATTTCATTTGTTAATAAT
>JAUZSV010162134.1:0-13235 GCA_034780495.1 Parotocinclus cesarpintoi | reverse complement strand
ACCAGCAAAGACCAGCATCCACAGCAAAACCATGTTCAAAACACAACAAACGCTGGTCATCACCAAGTCCAGCATCATACGGGTCTGTTTTTTCAGTAGGATTGGATTAAAATAATTTAAATAGACGATGATGTAGAAGAAACAAAGCCAGGAATGCTATCTAAATGGCATTTAGTAGAATAGCTCATATATTGCGCGCTTATTTTGGTTGGTCGGGCATAAAAAAAAAATACTTATACGGTTGGGGTTTTACCCTGACCTGAAACCCTGAAGTTTCACTTTCTTTTTCCTAGTTAAACACCAGTGCATATGCTGACATCTAGTGCACAGGATAAGAATTTCAGCACGCTTGTGCTGTTAGCCAGTGTTGTTAGCACACCATGAGTTAAGTTTAGGTGAAGAAGTTTAAATACTGTTTTATCACAGGCGTAGTTTGCAGGGGATAAAAAGGGGATAAAAGGGGGATAAAAGGGGGATAAAAATTCCTGCTTACAGCATTAATGTGATTTCGTTTCTTATCAGAAATGTTGTCATCACTGATGTTCTCCCTGTCGTTAGCGTTGGATGAAATGTTTATGTATTTTTTTAACCCATCTTATTTTCAAACAGCTATGGTTGGGTTCTGTGGAGGGACGAAGGCGGAGTTGCTGGGTCGCCCGTCAGGGACTGTGGTAGCGGTTAAGGTACTGGACTCTGGACCAGTAGGTCCAAGGTTCAAATCCTACCTCTGCCAAGCTGCCGCAGTTGGGTCCTTGAGCAAGGCCCTTAACCCACTATTGCTTGGATTGTAAAACTGTACTGTATCTTTAAGTCGCTCTGGATAAGGGTGTCTGCTAAATGCTCTAAATGTAAATGTACATGCTCAGCACTCTCCAGCACTGGAGAAAGGATGGTACCCTCCAGGCCATAAAGACAGAGCTGTAGGAGAGACCGTTAAAAGAGTTTTACAGATAAGAATGACGTGTCTAGGTGGGATTAGTGCATTGTATAAATGAAGGTCTTTCAGTTGGCTGGGACTGCTGTGTCCCTGAACTTTTCTGGTACTTTACATCCTCACAAATCTGACACATGAGGGTTGCAGTTTTGTGTTCCTTTTGCATACTAGCTTCATTACCCAAACATCTGTAAAATATGTAAGTAAGACATCGGTTGAATATGATTTTAACTTAAAACATATTCATAGTAAATATATTCCTATTCAATGTACAATATTAAATACCAATTTTGGCATTCCTTGTGCCTGACCAAAGTTAAAACCTATCGATGTGCTTTATACTGTAATCTAAATGCATGATTAATTCAGTATTCGTCTGTTCATTGCTTAATGTGGGTGGAATTAAAAACGCCATAAGCACCCACATAGTAACTATTTATCAGGATATGTGTAACATTTAAAATCAATGGTGGGCTTAATAGTATTTACTGGACCAGTTAATTCATGATGCTATGTTGGAGATAATCTCGTATTTCTCATGAGTGGACTACACTGTGTGCCAAATGTCACACACAAACAAAGCCTTCCTTGTAAGACTGGTGTCAGATTAGTTAGGACACTTTCTTAAGGTATCGAAGTATCGAATCAACATGAGAAAGAAAGTTTGGAGGACTTGAGAATTACCTTAAAAATAATTAAATAAATACTTGACATTTACTCTACTGCATTCATTAAAATGTTGAAAATGGCAGGTGTTAGTACGGATATATTTGTTGTTTTTTAATATGTGTTTGTGCCAACTGTGATTTTTCTGGGTGCTAACCTATCCCTGGTAAAAAAAAAAATATCATTAGCTTAATTAAGACATTTTACTTTAAATATAAAACCACTGAATTTGTGCCAAGTGATCCCCAAGTGTGAAAGAAAGTTAAAAAAGACTCAAACAAATATATGGCCATAATAAGGAGTCAGGAAGTATTATATATTTTAGGGATGTTTATAAAGGAATAACGAAGAAGTCAAATACAATGTTTTAAAATATTTTATAAAGCAATATTTTATCAAGCGCAGCATTGTGTTTCGGTGGGTAGCGCCGCTGCCTCACAGCAAGAAGGTCCCGGATTTAATCCCAGGGTGGAGTGGCTTGTGTCCTTTCTGTGTGGAGTCTGCATTGGTTTACTCCGGGTACTCCGGTTTTCTCCCACAGTCCAAAGACATGTGTGTTAGGTTAATTGGTGTCTCTAGAGTAGCCCTTGGTGTGTGAGTGTGTATGTGTGCCCTACGATTGATTGGCACCCAGTTTGGTGTTGTATGGTGGTACATTGCCCGTAGAGTTACCGAGTGGGTACCGGCTGGGCCGCGAACCCAGTGTGGATTAAGCGGAAGAAAATGGATGGATGGAAGATTTTATTGAGCAACAATGAAGGAGGTGCCACGATAGAATATATTTTAGGTATATACAAAAAATAAAATCATTAATAGAAAGTTAGTTAGTTTGTTATGTATTACAATTAAGTGGTAGTTAATGGAGTCCAAATAAATAGACTTTGATCAATTCCGACTTTGCATTAAAGTTTTTATCTAGTAAGGTGGAACGTGTTCATTCAAAATCCCTATCGTAAATAAATGTAAAAACGCTTTGGAAATACATTTTCAAATACCTATTGGTCAATGTAAATACAACTGACAGATCAGACAGCAAAGTAATCTGGTCTGATCGAATATGACGCATTTATTGTCAGAATCGGATCTAGTTCTATTTGACCACAAATACCCGAATTGGCATACTACCATACTAGATAGTATGCCAATATCGTACCCAGGTTAAGTACGTTCAGTTTTACTTTTTAGTAGGGAAGTGTGCGATTTCCATAGCTCCGCCCCCTTTGAGTTTCCTAGAGAAAGTGGGTTGGTAAAGCCTATTGTGCGTTAACGGCCGGTTATAATGTGCTGTCGCTTTCTCTTCGGCTTTTCATAACATATGCAGGAAAAACACGTCCTAAATTCTTTAAACACTCCCGAAGGCGCCGCGGTTTACATGTTTTAAACGGGATATAAAAAACTATTCGTGTGTTTGAGAGGGAAAAGAGAAGCCCAGCGCGCTGGAGCCTTATAGGACTTATACGTTTAATCATCGGTAAGTTCGTTATAATACAATTTTCTAGATGTTTCTGGTCTGACTTTGTATTTGTTTAATATGTTTTGGTAGTTTGTACGCATAAAGTTAAGAATTAGCTATACAATTTGTTTTTGACATCCAACCAAACTGTTGTAATTGACTGTTTTTTTTGTCGTTGTGAGTGTTTACTTGTCGCCCATGTGGCTGTCTAATACTGTCTAATAGAAGCCTAGCAGGCAGTGTTGGGATCAGGTGCACAGGTTCAAGCCGGTTCCCAAACTTGCCTGTTCTCCCACGCTCTTTTCTCTCAACGTGCCATTTAACCAACGTTTATGAAACCCCGAGCCAAAAGGTAGACGATATGTCAGAAATATTTCAAACAGAAATAGCTGAAGAACGTGAGGGTGTGTTTGTTTCTTCTGCACCAGAAAACTAGCCAAATATTAGTGTCACGATACAAAAATACAGAAAGCTTTTACTCAGAGGAACAATGCAGGATAAGAGAGAGACCGTTTTGCACATCCAGTAAAATATCCCAATCTTAAAACACTGGACAACAAATTGTTTCAAAGGTTTCACTGTCTGAAAAAAAAGGGAGAAACCTGATAAACAATATCAAACTGAACACAAAAAATAACTTCACTAAAGAATTTGAGGAGAGACATTAAAATGGACTGAATTACTCACACTCATCAGTCCCGAACCAAGTAGTCATTGCTTTAGTTTTTGACAAATTTGCTTTTGGTTTTGACAAATCTAGACCAAGTTCTTTCATTCTGCCTGTGTTATCCGATGATGAAACAAGGCATAAAGACTTCAGCACCTTGAGCAGTGTTGTTTTTCTTCAGTGTCTGTGGTGTCTCTGTCGGTGTGGCACTGGTCTCATGGCTGAAGGCAATTCAGTAGAATTGAGTAACAGTCCTTTTGTTCTCACCATATCGTTGGGACTGCAAGCGACATTAACTGTCGACTGGTCAAAGTTCCCAGATTGACTCACAAAATTGAATCCCAGATTTTGTCTTGGGCCATTGATTATAGATCTGAAGTAGATCTCATAGGCTTTCTTAATAAGTACAGTCAAGACTTAAGCGTTTACTCGCCACAGGTGTAACAGAATTTATCATAACTGTTCCTGTTACTTTGTTAAATGTTCCTGTAGATGGTAAAACTGATTGTAAAGTATTGGCATACTCACTATTCCAATGCCAATGTGCATCCTAACAGCATCTGTAAATGTGGGCAACTTTTATAACCTGTCTGCCAGTGCCTAACCTGACTACACATGCCCAGACATGTAACACATCCTTTGCATAGCACCTACACTGAGTCCATTTACACTTGCTCAGCTTTGTTTTGGACCAAAACAGAGTTCATTGTGGGCCATATATTAGCAGAATTAAAATACGGTGGAAAATCACAAAAATAGATTGTAGCAACAAAATGTTATTTTGTGATCAGGAGCCCAAAAGCCTTAAAACACATCCACAACAGTTAATTTTAAGAAAAATCTTAACGTCCAGTGCAAATGACTGGTCATATTTTTGCTGATACTAACCCAATATGGATATAACCCAAAGTATGTAGACACACCCAGTGCTACCTGGCTCGTAATGTGATGCACACAGGCATGGAATCTCCATAGACTAGCAGTGGCAGTAGGTAGATTGTACTGCACACCTCAGTAACTCCCAATATAAGGTGTTCCTAGGTTTCTATGTCAGTTCATCATAAAGAAGGCCCATAAAGAAATGGTTTGACTAGGCTGACCTGCACAGAGCCCTGAACTCAACCTATTATGATGAACTGGAATGCCAAATGTGTCTCAAGACCTGTGTTGAATTGTCTAGCATTAGTGCCTGACCAAAATCAAGTTTTAATATCTATTGGGAAGTCTTCTCAGAAGAGTGAAGGCTGTTGTATAAACTTGATTTGGATGTCATTTTTGGGTGTCCACAAAATTTCAGCCATAAGGGTACGACGTGAACGTCTCTCTGAGAAGTATTATCTGTTCAGACAAGGAAGCCACGCGTTGTTTTGTGCTAAGTCATAAAAAAAATCATTGCTTCTGCTGATAAGGGTTTTGAGAAAGCATTACAACTGCTGACCTGTGATGACAAATCATGATCATATTTGGATGTTTATCCAGAGCAACCAATCTTACAACAAACCATCCAAGCAATTGTGGGTGTTTCTCAATGGTCCATCAGTGGTAGGGTGGTAATGCCAAGGCTTGAATTATGATCTTCAGTCCTGTATGGTAGCTGGGGTGCCACCACAGCATCAGTGTGTTAAATCTGATAAAGGAAACAACATTGCAGAATTAAAATGGAAGATGGAAAAACCAGACATGATGCTGTATTCTTAGTTCTTGTGGTATGTACAGAAAGATCTGGCAGTAGTATGCTGTTTGTTAATTACTGGACTGACACTATAGCTGATTGGTGTTGTAAAAGTACTACTGATACCCATGAAACTGTAGAGAAAGAAAATACAGCTTCTGTAATTAACTGGTCTGCAGTATTTCTCTAAGCAAGTTGGTCTAGTTAGCCATCCTTGTGTCAAGAGCATTGTACAACTTTCTGTTATTCAGCTACTAGCGATGGATCCAATGTCGATTTCTTTTTAACATAAACATTTTTAACAAAAGCACCTCTGATTCCAAATGTAACCGATTCTCATTTTGTCCAAGAATTATATATGATGGCATAAAGAAATATTTTCGTGTAACTACTTTCAATGGAAACGTCTTCCACATTAATGAAAGATAGCATTGGCTGGTGCCTTGTGCCTAACTCTGTGCTAGCTTTAGCTTTAAGCTTTTTGCGTTTGTTAGCTTTGTCATATTCTGCATATTCAGTGGGACGATGCTGTTTAAATGTCTAATTAAATTTCTTGTTTTTAAAAATACATTAAATTTACTTATTTATTTTTGCTATGCATGTACAGTATGTGAAGATCCTCCATGCTGAAGTCAGAAATAGATCCCTATTCCCTCATTAGTATCCCTACTCTCTCATTAGGGCACTGCATCAGGTAAATGTGACCAGAACAGAATCGTGACTAGGCGATAGATAGATCTCTGTTATTGTTTTTAGATATCTAATTAACACGAAGTCCTGACAACATTCTTTAATTGTGTCTAATCTATTCTAGAAATTCCTTCTCAGCTGATGTAGCACAGACATGGCTCCAACCTGACCTGGCTCTTCACTTTCAGCACATCAGTACAATGCCACTTTGCTCAAAATGACTGAACTAAATCATACACACAGTAATGGAGAGGTTGTGGGCAAAACACTGGATTGGACCTACATTGAATGGCATGATGAGGACGGAGCCCAGAGGATGGATGCTCAGACCCAAACCGATCGCGACACAGCCATAAACAAAGGGACCCAAACATCGAATCCGTTCCTGCTGCGGCTTGAGCTGTCTCGGACTTCATCCAGGTTGAGATATGGATCCCTGGGGGAGATGGACGGTATGCGTGTGCCACCCTTTCAGTTCGACAGGCAGGCGCCAGCTCGCATATCTACGTCTCCCACCCTGAGGAGGATGAGAAGCACCAGGCGCCCTTCTCGAGATCCAGGCATGGTGGATAGCCCTCAGGAGGACGCTACTTCAAACGAGACGCCCTCGCCCAAGAGCCCATTGTCTCCATACCGAAAGAAATCTCCTCTCGCTATCTTGCCAGACCAATCCAATGGCGACAGTCACTGGGACGCTATCCCTGATCCTGAACTGCTCCCTGAGAATGTGAGAGACACCTTAAAGACACCAGACAGCAGCGGATATTCTCCAAGACAGAAAGTTTCCAGCGTGAGTGAGAACGTGGACTCTGATGAAGCAACCGATGACTCTGATGAGGTAAAGTTCCAATTGATTCAGTTGATGCACGGGGAATTTTGCAGCAGCTGTGCTGCGCTTTGACATTAACAGTGGCAGTCGTTTTAATAGATGGTACTGACTGAACCCATTTTAGAGGTCATAAGTGTTTGATTTCTTTGTATTCATGGGCGATACATCACGCAGCGAGCCTCTACATTCCATACAAATGAAGCCCCTGCGCTCATTCGCCTCTGCCTCCTGTGGCGGCGCTTCACAATGAGAGCTTTTGACAGCAAATGATTCAGCAGTTACATGTGCTGACAGCTTCAAGTGAGACCACATGCCCAAACTCCTCGATGAGCCTCCTCCGATGGGCCCCCATTCCCTACTGTCAGTGAGCATCAAATAATAGAAGGGTCGCTGAGCAAACAAAAGGATGAAAGGAAGACCCCGTTCCTCCGGCCTACGTATTCAGTCTGGCACATCCTTAATAGAGTTTAGGACGTCTTGGTGTACCTGAGGGGATTAAAACCCATAGAGTTGCTTTAAAATGACTCTTTATAGCCAGTGAAACTGATAGCACGTTGATAACGAGTAAGATAGCATCGAAGCACGGGCGCCATGCTGCACTAGGGTCGAGTCAATCCTGGATGCTCTCAGAGTGGTTGATCTCCCTTTATTACTGTTTGTGCTTACATCATATCTGTTTTTCATTGCAGGTAAAGGAGCCCGGTCATAAAAGGTAGGTGAGCAACACCAATATCTTTACTGCTTTTGCATGAACCCTGCCCTTTGCTGTTACATTTGCATGCAAGCTTTGCAGAATTTTTATTCGCACCGCTGTCACGGTGCTAGTACATGCAAAATGGCACAGAGCTTTCGTGTCATGCGAGTTGCACAGGCGAGACATTTCCCTCGGTCAAAACATCACATCCTTGCACTCCATTGTTTTTTCCATTGACGCACAACATGCCAACTTTGCATAGCTGTTTCATTAAACCAGGAATTTGCTCGTATGGAAACACTCTGTGCTAAAGGATGGCGCAAATGGCACATTTCACAGCAGAGAGCAGACCAGATGGAGCAGCACTGATGAAGCTGGTTTCTAGAAGCCCATTGTTCACGGTGTTGCCACTCTGTTAGGGGTACATGAACTCAGAATTCAGAGGTATGAGGTATGCCATGTCTCGCTGTTCTGTGTAGACTAAACAACACTCATTAACAAGTCCAATCGCCTTGCCTGCTGGGAAAAGGTCTTCTTTTTAGCAGTGGATAATTGGATCTTGAATTTGGCCCTAATTAGAGTGTAGCGCTGTCCGATACTAGGACTCATCACGCGGCAGGTCTTGGGATAGTTCCACTCTAGGGGAATTAATTATTTCCCAGAGGTGCCAATACAAAGCTCTCTTCTTTGTGGAACTGTAGTGACATGGGGCTTTGAGGGAGAGTTCTGGCTGGCCTCAATGAGATGGAATTGCTTTATGGATGTGCTTTGTGGAAGACCTCAATTGTTAGTGACCTGATTTCTTTGAGCTTTTCGTAGGCCAGTTTGTATTAATGTAGATTTATAACCAACAGCACTGGCACATAAAGGCAAGCGTTGTCCTCGGTAGCTGTTGCGTCTCTGATCTTTGTGTGTGGTAGAGAGAAACTGGGTGATCAGCACTTTTCTGTGAACCCATCAAATACATGGTTTACTTTAGAAGAAGAAGAAGAAGACAAAAATAATAAGCAGTTTAAATGATCCACCACATAAGCCGTTGTGACATACCTTATCGAGTATAAAGAAAGTGTGAGGGGTTAGATGTGTGCTACTGACCCAGCTCCCACAGTTTAAGGAAGTATTGAAATTCACAAAGAAGGGGGAATTCCCTGGCGATTTAAACGCAGGCAGTTAGGGCGATGACGATCCAGGACTGGACCAGGAGGATGGGGGTGAAACCCGAAATAAAGGGAGCCCCGGACACAAAACAGATCTAGAGAGTAATTTGGGAGGAAATATCATCTGCAGAGTTCCCAGAGAACTAAATTAATCACAGGGCCTTTTCTGGATTGCATTCGCACTGCCAGTAGAAACACCGTCCGATGCTAAGGTTCGATTAGACGGCTCAAAATCTAATTGCAATAAAGCCTGTACTTCTTTCTAGGTCCATTTGTCCGTCTTTTCTTTTAGATTTTAAGCACTGTTGTTTATAATACTACCGTATATTTAAATATACAAGTATATTTACAAATGGTGGTGGTAATCAGCACAGGGTCTTGGACCTAGACCAATCACTATACACTTGCTTCACTAGGAGCTAAAAAGGTCCCCATACACAGTGTTTTATTGACTACAATAGTTCCTTGGCTCAAACAAGTGCTAAGAGGACGCAGTCCCTTGATTCTGTGTCCCGTCTCAGGACTTGTCTGCCTGTGTTTGTTTCACCAGGGGACATCCCCTTTTTTTGTTCCTGAGTCAGAAGCATGAGTCTGGTTAGGGTCAGTGAATAACAATTCTTTTTTTAAAAGGCAAATAAAGTACTTTTCACCTTCCAAGAGCTCACCATAAACCCTTAGTCAAACAAAATTGTACTTTATGATAGTGACTAACACAGTACATGACTAAAATGTATGGAAACAAAGTACACTTCTACACTGGTTATCAGTGACTTATCAGTATTATGTGCTCCCTCCTCTGGCCTTGATTATCCTTTTACCATCTTGACTTATACATTTATAAGAACTTTAAATGATCTAAAATAAGTTCACTCTTCGCTGTTCAGACTTCCTCCTCTCTCTTGTAGCACTTTCTCACAAAACAATTACTAATGGACAAACAAACAGTTAAACCAGTATATAGTGTCCATAATGGTGTTTATCCTCTTTAAGCAGTGTTAAATACCCTTTAAGCAATTATTTTTGACTGCCAGTGACTTTTCCAAAAAGCAGCTGTTCTTTAAGCTTTCTAAATAATTAAGACTAAAGTGCAATCAATCAGCATGTCAGTCACAATCCAGAGGCTTTATACACGCCCGTCAGTCATGGTTGAATGCACAAAAACAAGTCAGTATAACACAATGCAAGGCTTTAGAATGCTGGCTGTATTTATTAGGTTGAGAAGTGTCAGTTACAACTAAAAACATAAAAAATAGCTCAAAATTGCTTGTGGGTGGGATTCTGTGCATTTTACGGCGACACCCACGCCATCTATGACACTAATGTTTATCAGTTTGTTGTCTCATGGTCAGGGTGCTCACGAACACAGAACACTCAGTACAGTGCTGTCCATACTGGCCTCCATCTGAGTAATCAGGTTATACACACAGTTTGAATTTGTGTACAGCAAGACATTATATCCTGCTAAAAGTGTCTATAGACCCAGTCATCATATTCTTTTTTATTTTTATATCAAATCCATGGTAGTTAATAGAAAATGGGTCCTTTTTTTTTTTTTTTTTACATAAAAGTCTTCAAATGGCTGTTGGATCCAATTCCATTCAGCCAGGAACTTTGTGGAGAAACTGACGTTGGACGATAAAGCCTGATTTGCTTTTGCCCTTGTTGATTGGGGTTGAGTTTAGGACCCCGTTTAAGCCAGTTATGGTATTCGACTATACATTGTAGCCAGCAAACCTTTTCTTTATGGATCTTCGTTTGTGCGCTGGCATTATACATGTACAAGATTTAATCAAACTCTATAACTGAATGATAAGACATGACTCACTGTTGTTATTACAATTCAAAGGTACTGAATGAAATCAAAACTGCTGGGCATGAAACTAAAGCCCAATGTCTGTAAAGACCTTGCTTTGTGTACAGCATGAACTCTTAAAGGATCTGCAAAGTTCCTTCCACAAAGCTGAGAGCGCTGTAGATTGTCGCTGGCTGTGAAGTTAACTACCAAGGGAAGTGAATAGATTTTTACATTCTGGCTTTTATTTGTGTCAGGTGTGACCACTGCTTGATATTTACCGGGGTAATCTGTAGTTTGTTTGCACTTGCTGTACCATTAAAATCCAATTCATATAGTCATAACTTACCAAACAGTACTTTTACTCACTTTTTTTGCAGTAGTAGTTTGGAAGTCAGTAGGGAATGGACAGATCTGAGCTGTTCTTGCTGATAGAAATTCATCACAATTCTGCACATTCTTCACAATATCAGTGCTTATAGACTAACTACAGATTTAGTTGGAAAGTGAAGTTTCATGACAGTGCCTCATTGAACAATACAGCCTTCACCAGTTCTACTGACAGTGATTGTGTATCGAATTGCATGGTTGTATGCTTGATTTTGTATGAGAGTCATTCTGCCAAATAAGGTACCAAAATTACATAAAATTTTTTTTTTCAACACTGCATTTAACAACACATTTAACTATTCTGTTAATTTACTGTTGGTCACTTTCTGGCAACTTTATTTTTACATGGGTTCTCCTTTTACTCTTACTCTGTAATTCTAGTTTTCGGCACATACGTGGCAAATACTTAAAATGTAAGCACATGGCATCCACACCAATAGCATTCGGACACAGTGCACATTTCAACGGCTTTCCAAAAATTGTTTATTTTATAATGAGTAACATCTTAAAAGATTTTCGTAATAGGATAGTAAGTTGAGATTGACTTTGAATGAGTAATTGCATTTGGTCTGCCCATGGGCTTCAGAATTCAGGTGTTACCATTTCATACTGAAAATGGGACTTGTGGTATGTTTTATACATTTCAAAAGTGGGAGTATGTTAGGGTAACAGAACTGAGTGGAAATTAGTATTTTAAATTAAAATAGTATGGATTTCTTTAGAAAATTATATCTAATGCGTAGAAGTGATGCGGCGTGACACAACAATGGAAAAAAATGATCATTGAACAGATGAACAGTGTAATTTTATAGATCAGGGAGATAGCAAATACTATTTGTCAGTGTTCTATGTAGCTTTTAGTAAAGTCTTAAAATAGGTATCTTAAATGTACAGTTGCTTCACTGTGCAGGGCATTTTGCCTAATAATATATAATATTATGTTTTATCCTATGTTGTTGTGTGTTATTATTTGTATAAACCTGCTTTGTAAAGCACTTTGGTCGACATTGTCGTGTTAAATGTGCTATAGAAATAAATAATTACTTACTTACTTACTAATAATCAATGTTTGAAGTGTAATTTTCTTGACAGTTTATTTTGTATTAATTATATATACATGTAATGTGCCGGTAATGGAAAAGGCAAGTTGGTGGAATGGCTTGCATTCCACTTTACAGCCCATTACACTGTTGATATACATAGCAGTACACATGGCTACCACCATTTAGCCTTCTTTTCGTGAGAGGGCAGACACAACAATGAGAGCAGAACTTCAAAACCAGCCTGTCAAGTCACTGTTCAAAACATTTCTGCCTCCATGAAAATGCCCACGGCTTTCTCCCACCTTTTGGCCAATGAGAAACTGTAGGTGAAATGAGGAAGTATAATCGCTATAGGAGCCTAATGCACCAAACATCAAACTTGGTTAAATATACATTACTGTGTTGTTTTGGTGGAAATTACACAGTGGGTCACAGGCAGCTTACCCACGGTTACATTTTCCTAGTGAGTATTTACATCATGAGCATTCAGGTGCATTTGATTACCCTTAAACACACGGCAGCTGAAAAACAAACCCTTTATTTGATGGACAGCAGCGTGTTGGGTTCCCACAGCCTCAGGTTGAACAGCAGGGCGTTGATTTTCCTGTCCTGCCTCACCTTTTTTGCTTTGCAACTGGTTATGCGAGACGAGCTGTTCCATATCGCATAGTGTTAAGCTGTCTGGTGATTACATAAAGCCTGTTAGTGGTTCGACACAAAGGTCTTTGCACAAAATTGTAACTGGAAAACGATTTTAGTGACACAATGCAGCCTGAGAATTCTGTTGTAAAAGATTTGTTCAAGTGTGTTCCTAAGCATTTCAGTTTCGCGCTTGTGTTTTAGTAAAGGACGTTTACAGCGATAAATGTATTTAATATGAGAAATTTAGGAAATCAGAAATTTTGATTTTGAATTAAATAGGACATATAATGGACTTAATCCAGCTTCACAGCTTTATAACATTAGATGCATTGACAGTGATTGGACTTATTCGCTCTGACCAGTTGCTGGAACCAGTGCTTGGTTGATATCTGTATTGCTACAGGCAGCATCATTCAAAAAGTACAGTAAATGTTCAGGTTCGAGTCCTGGCTGTGCTTTCTTGGCAGCATCATGCAAACACGTCTGAAAGAACGGGACGTCAGACTGCCAAAAGTTTCCATATACTGCAACAGCAACAACTTAACTATTTTAATTAACATCCAGGCCACCCAAAAAGGATGGGTCTCTTTTTGAGTCTTGGTCCTC
>JAUZSV010162028.1:0-13236 GCA_034780495.1 Parotocinclus cesarpintoi | reverse complement strand
ACCCAGTCTTTGTGTTAGAAGTACACTGTCTGGCTCTTGCGCTCTATTGAGTCGGAGCTGGCTCGAGGTTTGCCCCGACTAGAGTAATCACCGGGTAAAGACGCACTCTATAAGACGTATCCCGGTCTTGGTTTTTTTAGTATTGCATGCACTTTCGAGCTCACTTTCCAGAGCGCATGGAGTATATGAAAACTTTATACAGACATAGTAGTACAAAGAGTAGGTACAGAAACCCAAATTTAGAAATTAGTAAAATTAGAAAAAGAATCCATTATTGCACCTCTAGGTGTGTCAAAAGCATGTGGACAGGTGTGATCATCTTGTGTAACAACTACAACTACATGTTTTTGTTAACAGTGGATCAGTTAGCTTGATTTAATTTTAATCCCATTCCTCCATACAAAACAGCTTCAACCCTGAATTGTTTTTTGATGACCTGCTTGCCTCCTGTAGATCCACTGCAATTTTTAAGGGTAGGACTTTGACTTGGTTATTCCATAACATCTTGTGTGCTTAGGATTTTTGTCTTGCTGCATGACCAAAATGTCATGGGTCTTGATATTCAGTTCACAGGCAGATGGATGCCCTGACATGTTTCTTTAGAACCACCAATGAGGCAAGCCACCCGTCCCCAAAAGCAGAAAGCCCACAACTATATTAGTTCCACTACCATGCCTCACAGATCAGATCAAGATATTTTGCTGTAAATTTGTGTATTCTTTTCTCCAGATGTAATGCTTCTCTATTAATCTGTCAATTATCATGCATTGACAAATTCCTTTTTCCCAAAAGCTATCTGGCTTATCAATATGTTTTTTTAGTGAACTGCAAAAAAACTATTGCCTTTTTTACACACAACATTGGTTTTAGGTGGTTTAAAACTAAACATTAATATTAGCAATGTGAGAGAGGTGTTTAGTTGCTTAGAACCTGTGTTTCTTTGCGATCTTGTCGACTATTACATGCCGTGCTCTTGGGGTGATCTTTGTTGGTTGACTTCCAACAATGTGTCGTGAAGTGAGTTTGATAGATCTCAGTTCCTGAAATACAATAAATACTTCAAGTAAATCCTTTTAAATTAGTAAAAATTAAATTTATTAGAAAGTCAAACTTATACAGTGTCTTGTGGAATGTGCCCACAGTTATTGAAACATATTCTGGGTCTTATTAGTAAGGCAGCTGTAGCCGGTGAAGCAGGAAGAAAAGATCCCAAAATGCGGCTGTGGCAGTTTTACATATGCTCACAGCATGTACAAGTTAACAAGATGGCTTTTACCATGGTGGCCACACACATAATTAGGATGCTGTTGTAGTTGCCATAAAAATCAAGGGTGGAGATGTTGGGAAGGCAATTTTCAGTGGAAAATCCAATCTGTCAAAACCTCAATGGTTTATTTTGTTATAATTCCAAAGTTTATAGATTTTCCTGTGTGGTGAAGTTGCGTATAAAAGGTTTAAGTGGTACACGTTGTCTGTGCAGGAGAACAAACATTGCAGAGTTTGCACAATGTAGATTTCCTCTTGGGAGGTCTGGCCTCAGGTGATCATCCAAATGATACACCCTTTTAATCCAAACTACATCGTTTTCTTCAGTGGATTATCTTATTCTTTTATTTCACAAACACATACATGGACAAAAGCTTATGAATGACTTTACTGTTTCCCCAGAAGCTGTTTAATTACTTAAACCCAGGTCTGGATAGCAAAAGCCACAATTAAATAAATTAGACTGTGGAGGCCTAGTGGTAAAGATACTGGATAGTGGACCAGAAGGATCTGTGTTCCATGTACTGCCAAGCTGTCACACCCTGAAGAACGCTCTTAAAACACAACTGCTTCGATTGTGCCTTGTAGTATTGTATCAGTTGGGATTTTCTTTGGATAAGAGCATCTGACAGTATTATTGGCTGTCGAACTCACATGGAACAGCTTGTAATCATTCATTGCTGACTTAAGTAAAGTCTAAGTAGATTTCGATCAAAATTAACTGTTGTTTGCTGAAGATACATGTATCTATGGAAATTAGGAAGATTCTGGATGAAGACTGCTGGTTTAAGGTGCCACCTGTCTTTATATCTATGCAGCTATGAAGGTCAGTGAGCTGAGTCCTGGTTCAGTCTTATCTTATCTACCATGGTTTTGTGCATGATGTGTCATGCCAGACTCCTTGACTCTGTCCCACTTTCATGTCCCTCTTTTCAGTTTTACTTTCTTTAATGGTCTAAAGACCATTTGTGAAGCAGCTTTCAAAACAAATCAAACATAACCAGAGTGTTTGTTCTACAAAATATTAGCCAAGACATTAGTAACTAGACCATACTTAAATTTGACTTATTTAGACTCCTGACCTCCCCCTTAGCCTCTTGTCTCCACTGAACCAAGACAACCCAGCATGATTATTTCTTATCATGCATTTATTTGGTTAATCCCCCATCCCCCAGGAGCACTCTCAGCTCCTGGTTCCCTTGCACTAGGCACTATGCTGCCTGGTTAGTAAAGAACAACCTGCTCCCATTTACCACAAATACAGTGCCATACCAGTCATCATTACTCATACGTATTGCTTGCAATTCCAATGTATTGGTACCCTATGAATACATACTCTCATCTAACAGGGAATTCTATCCTGGGTGAACATGGCTCCCTACTTCTTTGATTCTTCCCAGCCTAGCTGTGTGCATGAACTATAAATAATAAATGTATTATTATGCATACATTTTATTTTTGGGGGTGGGTGGGGGTGGGGGGAATAAGGGAACATGTTTGTAGAGGAGGTGCTGCCCAGGGCTTAGATGCACTAATCCATTATTAACCTTCTTTACAAGAAAAGAGAAGCCTTAGCTATATCTCACTAGCCACAGCATCATAGTTACTCCTCTTAACAATGCTTGTGAGAAGCGTGAAATCTATCCTGGTACTGACACCAGGTCTGATGTTTCTGGTGCAAGTCTACTGTAATGCATCAAATGCTAAAACTATATGAAACATTAATAATACAAAATTGTTTAGGATCTATAAACCTTTTTTAGGCCATCCATTTGATCAAGTTTATCTATATCTACATCTATATCAGTTAATCCTTGTGATTTGTAAGCACATTAGGAGTAAGTTTTCACAAGAGGAAATTATAGAAGACTTCATCTGTGAGTTACGTTAGTGGTCAAGCCCTGTTTACTCCTGGAAATCCTGATATCTGGAAAAACTGTAGAAGCCGGAGTTACCAGGTCCACAGGGTAATGGAAAAAATAACCGTCACACTCTTATCAGAAAGGACCGTCACACTCTTATCAGTGAAGCCCAGTACATATTAAATTAAATGCAAGCTATGAGATGGATGCGACATGACTTTCCTTTTCATTATAAGCTGTAGTTTTATATTGCTGTAACAGCAGTTGGGACTCATTACTTTTTCTATTAATGGAATACAGTGTAGTGAGTGTGTAGTGTAGAGCCATGGAACAGCAATGAACTGTATATATAGTGAAGTAGAATAGATTGTAGTCACTCTGAATCAGTTTAAAACCATCAAACACTACAGTGAAGAACACTGGCATTGACTACATTGGCATTAATCTTGGTTAGCAAACGCCAAGACAAGACCTTTCTTGTTCACACTCAAGTACCTTAACCGCTAAGGCACCACATCCCAATGACTAGTGACTCCCAACAAAATATGTTGAAATCATTGCTGCTCGTGGATATCTGATGCATAACAAGTTGTGTTATTTTTCAAGAAGTAATTAATGCTGGAGTGTTCAGGAGAGGGAATGTTTTGTTACAAAAAGTGTCATCTGGACACAGGGTGTTTACAACATTTTGTATGTAATTAGTGAAAATGTTAGAAAATGTTTTATCTTCCTCCATACCACTAGGATGCACTGCCTGCTGTGGGCGTTTAAATTGCTCAACCCCAACCTTCCCCAGCTGCCAACCCCCATCCCCCATACCCAGTCGGAATAATGAAATACTCAGTTCTACACAGACATGCACATAATGGGAAGCACACTTCAGATATTTGCCTGGTTTTGTCAAATAATATGAACATGCTTAATCACATTTTCTAGTAACACCGTGACACTCGTAAATATAACTGACCCAGATATCAATGTCAAAATGGAGACATGCATCACAGTGTGATCAATGGCTGCATTCATGCATGTATTTTTGTTTCATTTCTTTCCCTTGAACTTTCAGCATGTGTGCTTTGGGAAAGAGCACCATGCTAAAGAGGCATACTCCAAAGTTTGCCATCTTGAGAAGCCATCCAGCTATCTTACCATCTTCTCATCCAGCTATTTTACCTAATGTAATGCTTCCATATGTTCAAGGGCATTTAGATATCCTGCTGTATTTGGTCTAAGATGTTAGTGGCATTGTGTGCTTGCTCACTGAGTTATCACCTTTCATCTACATGTACTTTTAGGTTTAAAATAATAAAATGGAGGTACAAGATAGTCAGCATTTGGTTACTTACCTAAATAAATAAAGAGATTATCTACGTTTATACATTAGAATTGAATTTAAAATGTTAGATAGCTGTTCAAGTCAAACCAGCAAAACACACACTAACACATCACCACATCAGTGTCACTGGATAATGATATATATTTAATGCAATGCTTTATTACAAGTATAATGACTTAAAACACATATAATAGCTTTGCAACAACTACCAAAGACCAAAGATGATCAAGAGCATTGAATGGTGTGTATAATTTCATAAGTATGTGTTTTCCCTGAAGAGTAAAGACATCGGTTTGAGATACATGGTTTGGAGAGTAACATTGTCGTCTGTTACACTACAAAGCTGAGCTGTTTTGACACAGAGAGGGCCTGTGGAATGTGCTGGAAATGCTGGGTCTCAGCATGGGTACTGGGGGTGGCTGCTGGCGCCACACTGCGCTGTTGAACTCTGCTCAACCTCTGGAGTACGACCCAGGCAGGAAATTGAACTATTTTGGCATACTGGCAGACCAATAACACTTTATCATGGCTGGAAGGCTCAAGGTGAGCCATTCAATAGCCAAGCTGGGGCCACAGAGAAACAGAGAGATGAGATGGACAAATAGGCAGAGACACAAAAAGAGAAATTTTGTGAAAAAGACATTAAGGCACAGAAACTTATTAGATAGATTAAACTATTTAAAAGCCTCTGAGTTTAGATTATCTCACTACTATCTAAGATCATGGACTTAATCCTGTTATCGTTAAATGTGGAGACAATCTGAATCTTACTACATTCAGAGACATCAGTTTAACCAGTAATCATGGCAAGCAAAAGCTGATGAAGATTTTTAGCATATTTAAAAAAACTTGATTGAATTTGTCACAAAGTATTATTCTACAAACCTACTAAAAACACCTTAGGTAGTAAATATACCGCTCATAAAAAAAGGGGTTACCCCAAAATTAAATATCCCCTAATTAAATATCTTTTACATTTGTGAGCATTGTATAAGACCTCATTAAACCAATGAGTAAAGCAAAGAAAAATGTACAATAAATGGATAAAATTTTCAGGACAGTGGGCTGAGACAGATTTGCAGTCTAAGGCAAACAATATGTAATAGTTATATCAGTATGCATGGTAAATGCTTTAAATCTACAGTTTCTGGTCTCACATTAAAAAACTTGGATATCAAATGTTTGCTCTACAAAGATTGAAGTATCTGCTTTTCCTTGCACAGATCCTTACAGCAGAGGCTGGATGTACTTAGTGTACGGGGTGAGTCAAAAGCCACAAGACACCCATTTATTTTAGAAACAAAACAAAAAATGATATATCTGAATACCTCAGCAGGTATTGGGTAAGGGGAGCCTGTGTCCAGGACATGGATGGAATCGTGAAACCTTTTGACTGACCGTGCACATTACTATTCACATACAAACTATGTAAACCCTGGACAAAAAGCAGACAAGCCCAGACTAAGCCCATAAGCCCAGACTGAATGTACAATACACAACCGAATAAAATAAAAACAAACAAACAAAAAAAATATATACGCAGAGACAATACTCATATTTAATATATTTCAGGTCTACATTTAATTTGTTAATAAACATCCATTGCTGCATTTCGGGTGTGTAGTTCCTTTAAAAAAATTGTGATGATAATGTTTCCATTCCTTTTTACCAAACGTTTTGTGGTTTTGGCACAGAGGTTAATGTTTCAGGTAAAAAGGTAAATTTTGTCCAATTCTTTCTGAAAACATGTCTTAAGATGTGCAACAGTATGGGGTTGTCGTTTTCACATTTTGTTTCAAAATTCTTCAGGTCAGACAGGTCAGACAACTGCAGACAGGCCTGTCCAGTACCCGTACCCTCTTCTTCCACAGCCATAGCTTCGTAATGTGTGCATCATGTGGGTTTGCATTGTTTTGTGGAAAAAGCATGGACGGTCCTGAAACAGATCATGTCTTTAAGGAAGCACATGTGGCTCTAAGATATCAGTGTAATTTTTCGCATTAATTCAAATGTAAATGATCTTTACCAAGGACACTGACACAGCCCCATACCATGACAGACCCCGACTTTTAGACCTTTTTGCAGGTAACTGTCTGAATGGTCCTTTTCATCTTTGCTCCAGAGCACATGGCATCCATTTTTATTTTTACAAAAATTAAACACTGATTTCCCTGACTACAGTGCAAGGTTTTTACTGTGTGATGGTAAATCCCTAGATGCCTCAGACTTTAGAAGAGTTGATACAGTTTCAGGACATGGTTAACATGAAAATTATTTTTTTGCACAGTAAAGTTGTACATGGCATTTGTGAATGTAACTCTGTATTGTAGTGTTTGATAAAGGTAATCCTTTGCTCATGTGGTTCTATCAGCTATTGTTGAATGGTGCTTCTTGATGCAGTGCTACCTGAGGGATCAAAAATTACAAGTGATCAGCTTAAGCTTATGCCCTTGATCTTTACACATTAAAATTCCTCCTGATTTCTTGAATAATCTAATGATATTACACAATGTAGAAGGAGAAATATGCAAATCACTTTCAATATTCATTCGAGGAACATTGTTTTTAAACATTTAAACATTTTCTAACCCATTTGTTGTCAAACTGGTGTCCTTCTGGCCATCTTTGCCTCTCACAAACTCAGCCTTTCCTGGATGCTGCTTTTTTACCGAATCATGATTACATTACTCTGTTGACATTGCATGTATGAAATCACATAATTACTTAGTTTTTTTACTTTAGGCAGCACGGTGGCTCGGTGGGCCTGCTGACTCACAGCAAGAAGGCCCCGGTATCAATCCCAATTTGGAGTGATCTGGGTCCTTTCTGTGTGGAGTCTTCATGCCCTCCTCGCGCCTGCATGGGTTTACTCTGGGTACTCCGGTTTTCTCCCACAGTCCAAAGATATGCGTGTTAGGTTAATTGATTACTCTAAATTGACATTGATTTGTGTGTATATATATGACTAGTCTTGAGATGAACTTGTGTATGGAGATAACCTTGTGTGCGTGTCGCCAAGATGGCTGCTGATGCCAATAGTGATGTTTAAGAAGCCAAACAAACAAACTTCAATACTAGCTCTAAATAGCCCCCAACCCAACTTTGTTTTGGAAAGTGTTGCTGGACTGAAATGCAGGAATTAATGTTATTAATGAAATGATGTTGACCAGACAAAACATTTAATATATCAGGTTCATACAGTCTTTAAAAAATAAAAAGTCAAAGGAAATGTAAGAAACACTGCATGTTTTTACATGCATTTTCCATACTGTACCAACTTTTTCTGGAGTATGTGTTTGTGTGGTTGCACACGATAACTGATAGAACCCTGATAACCATGCAAATGAGGCTGTATTAACTGGTAGGCACAAACAACCCAGGTTGTCTAAAGAGTGGAGAAACTACCAAAGAACGGCAACAAAACACACCTGAAACAGGTCTGCAGTTCTATACATAATTCTGAAAATATTTAATGAAATACAAGAGAAAAATACGTGAACACAAGGGGGGGGTGTACAGTGTCGCACAATATGTCCTCACATGCCTTCATCAAAAGTACAGTGGCCAATGAAATATACAGGAACACGACAAAATTTACATCTATGTATTCCATGAATCGATGTGGCTTTGTTCACCACTGACCAACAGCCTTTATTTTTTACCTTTTTTCACTATACTTTTAGGGTTATGATAGTAGTCAAACATAGTGCCTGCTGTTTAGGAGCTGCTATTCATATTGACATTGAGTTTAGCAATACATTAGCAAACATTTTTTCTGCAAAAGTGCATTGCTTTAAAGATGAAAGAGCTTAGATGAGAAATGGATGCAAAAAAAATGTATGAGTTTGTCTCAAAGGAATTTCTACAAATCATTTATACTTTAAGACATACTGTTGTCATGCTAACTCTGTGACAAGTTCTGAAAAAAGTGAAAAGGGAACAGGGAAAACAATAGCTCAAATATCAGCTCTGTTGACAAATGACATGAAATTATTAACCTGGAGATCTTGTTTGCTGGCACTGTAAAATAAATATTATAAATGTATTTGTAAATGTTCTACTTAATTACAATATTCCATATAATTACTTAATAATAAGTTTACAATCTGGAACTAACTTCCTCATATTTCATGTATAAGATTAAACACCAAACATTTTCTCTTCTCTTTAGGTCAGTTCTGACTGTTTTTTTGTTTCTTATAACCCACACTTTATACATGAGCCTAGTTATGTTTGTATAAAATCCCTTATTAGTTTCCAGCTCAGTTCTCAAATGCATAGCTTATTACTATTTAGTTTGTGTTGTTGCTTTGAAACAAACTATGTTTCTTAGCTGCTTCCGTTTTGTAAAATTTACATTTCTCTCATTTTATAAAACAATGACACTTAAATTAAGACATAACTCTACAAATACAATTGAATCTATGGTTGAACCCAAAAAGCAGCTTAGGTAGTAAATAAAAAATCTCAAGAGACAAATTTGTAGAGCAAACAAAAATTAACAAAATTTTAGGACAGTGGGTTGAGACAAGATTGTGCTCTGAGGCCAACACTATTTAATAGGCATATTTATTAAATGCTAAATGTCTAAAGTTTCTACTCTTACTTAATACAAAACTAGAACTGGGAGGTCAAATTTCTGTTCTACAAATACTGAAAATTCTGCTATTCCCTACTGCTTAGAACAGACACAATTTTAATATACACTCAAACTGCTATCCAAATGTACCTTGTCCTCTGTTTGGATAATGAATAGGCTACTAGGATAACACCCCTTTCTTTCTTAAAACTACCACCTTATTAATGTATGTTCAAGACACCTTGTACTGTTTTCTAAAGCAAGCTCCACAGAATATTGCACTGGACTTCCTGACATTCTCTCCTGCATGACCTGTGTGGACTGGGAGGGCCCTCTACTGAGTGCAGATTTCTCATATGCACTTGCACTGTGCAAGGCAAAGCAAAGCAAGTTATTTGTATAGCACCATTCATAACGAGGCAATTCAAAGTGCTTTACAGAATTAAAAAATAAATAAATACAAATTAAAATAAAAAACAAAAGTTAAAAGTACAATTTAAACACCTTTAAAAACATTTACCTAAGGAAACAGTTCAAAATAATAAAAAGCAGAGTGCAGGTAAAAACACAATCAGTTGTCATATGTACAGCTAAACAGAACAGTTTTTAACCTGGACTTAAACATTGTGGCAGTAGAGGCCAACCTAACATCTTCAGCGAGATCTTAGCTCCATACAATTAAAATGCTGCTTCACCGTATTTGGTCTTGACTTTGGGCACCAGTAGAAGTCCTCTGCCTGATGTTCTCAGTGTCCGAGATGGTACATATGTGACCAACATGCCAGAGATGTACTTTGCATGGTCTCACAGCACAAGATATACAATAGTTTATATAAAAACTATATAAAAAACAACACAATAATATGTTTATTCATTACATTTTAAAGTACTTATGCATAGGAGGAAAACGGAAGTTGAAAGTTGAAGTTGAGGGAAGCTATTTGGACCTTCAAGTACCGCTGCCATTTTATTGATTATAATTTGTTACTATTAGTGCTGGCATGGATAGAGTAGCCTCAAATGTAATATCAAAATTGTAGCAACCAGTACAGTACTAGAGGTAGAGCCAATCCCAAACTATTTGAAGTGAGGGGCAAGCCGGGCTCCAGTGGATATATTAGAGGGGACAAATACTTTCTACATAAATGTGCATTGTCACCACGTGTTTACAAGAATGAGGTAACTTGCTCCTCCGTTATGGAGTGTATCGGGGCCATGCACCCGAGATCGGCCATTGACAAGTGATTTAAGAGCGAAATGATAAATTGAATGAAGAAACTGCTTAATTCTTAAATAGAACAGTCTTCACATGTACACAAAGGGGAAAAACATGTTCAAATACATTTAAATCAGGATACTGTAGCAATGTCACCAACGTTTTAGGACTACAGGATTGTATTCACCCTGTTAATTATGCTGAATTGGTAAACAGATGAAGTCGTGGTTTTGAGGGGATATTATGCACCCATACAGGTATATTGCAGCTGAGTTGCGTGTTCCACATACAGGAAATGACATCAATAGGTCAAAACTAAAAAAAAAAAATGTATGTCGCAGGATGGACAAGTGGGAGATGTCCCGAGCGCTGATGACTGCGGAATGCTGTGCGGCAGGTTTGCATCATTTAAACGGATGGACGCTGATACTGAAGCACCAAACACGCTGCAGTTTGGAGGCAAGTACGGAGGGCTGTTCTAAATACGACTAAGTTGAGTGCGCTGACTTTTCCTTTCCCTCCTGACGCGGACGGAGCAGCTTACATGCCGGAATGTGTGGCTGGTGAGAAACAGGCGCTGCTATACTGTGGATAACAGTCAGGCTTGGTGTCTACAGGATAAGACGTTGTTTTGTGAGTTTTGTATCAGCGTCTATCAGCAGGTGCGGCGGTCTGGGAGCAGTCTGGAGAGCGCTAGGTTAGGAATTCAGTGCTGACATTTTAGCGAAAAGTCGTTTGATGTGTATGGGATAGTGTATCGTGTCATGTTTGCGTCCCAACGCTCTTTTTCTCAAGTCGAGCAGCGCCCGATAACGTGCGAATTGTACCTGCGGCGACATGCTCTGCGGGATGTCTCCTAGCGCGCCCCTGTCTACTCGCCTGCGAGACACAAGCGCCAGCCAATCCCCGCTCGCGTCTGTGTGTGTGTGTGTCTATTTAAACGCGCGCTAGATCACGTGCTGTTTGTTTTCGAATGTTTATGCGCCCCATTGTTGCGTAGAGTCCTGAATCATGCGCAGGCGCATTCTGCGTTTTTTTTCAGACCCTTACACTAATAGGAACGTAATTAGAGTAATGCTTGTTTGTGTGTTCTCTTCTATGATCGTCTGCGTATTAAGAGGGTTATATAGGAATATACACTCCCATATTAACGCGAACCGCTTAGGCTGTTAATAAAATGTGGGATTAAGTAGGAGCACACACTCCCATAAAAACAAGGATGGGTTTGTTTGTAATCAGAACGTGTGATTTTGGATATACACACACACTCCATGTATGCACATGAATATATTACATCTTAACGTGTGTTATTATGTAGAAAAACAGACTATATAGGCTAGATTGTAATAAAAACTCGTGATTATATATTGGATTCACGATTCAAGAAGACCGTGTTCTAACCATATACTAGTACAGAACAGAAATTGCGAATTTCAAGCAGGTGCATATTATGAATTTATGGCATGGGGCAATCCAGCAGTGAAGTGGCTGTGACTGTGGACGATGGATTGTACAAAAGTATATAATAGTGCAAAACTAATTAAGTGTCAGCATAAAATATAAGTATAATCTATATATTAAATCACAGCATAGAATATTTAAGCATACATATCCACATAATATTACACAACATATAATATACAAGACTAAAACCAACATATACCACAACACAAAAAATGTAAGAATAACCATCTGACTATGTCACAATATATAAAATATAAGCACATAGACCTATATAATAGAGCAGCAGTATACAGTCTGCTTAAGAACTATTGGCAGCACCAGTAAAGATGAGTGAAAATATGTACAAGAAAATGTACCTTTTGGTGAGTTATCTGAATCCCAAACTAAATAAAATATAGAAAAATGCAATCTTTAGATGATATAACTTTAATATGAGAAAAAAATCCACATCAATAAATATTCACCTTTAACAAAACCATGTGACACAATTATTGGCACCACTATAAATTCTTAAAAACAAAATGTAACTTTTTTTTGTTCATTAATATTTTTTTATTATTATTATTATTATTATTATATTATTATTAGTTCATTAGTATTTAGCAACTTTGAAGTTGTAATCCATAGGATCTTTTAAACCGGAGGAACAATCCATAATTTTTAGGATTGTGCTTACTTTGTTGTGTGTTTGCAGTAAGTAGTTCTTTGAACACCATAAATATGTACCAGATAAAGTGCCTACAGTATGTGGAGGTGAAAGTCAATGTTAAAATGAAGTTGTGGATGAGCAGATGTATTAAACAACATATCTTCATGCTTAAAATGGAAAAAGAAAACACTAAATGTTAAATGGACTGAGAGTGAAGTTCAGGCTTTATTGGGCCTACTTGTGACAGGGGGTTTTGACACAGTTTTGAGTTGTCTTAGCGAAATGTGTCACTTCAGTGTCATGCAGCACACGTCTTGGCAATGCGAATTAACAAAAACATTAAAAAAACTGTACTGTAGCTTTTGGGGGAAGTTTGTGGGGAAGAGTTCCTAGCTAAATTAGTCCCTAGAACTGATTGGTATGAAATCGTTTCAGTGGGGTGTATATACAATATGTAGTGACACAAAGTAAAATTCATCCTGTAACACTGGAAGGACAGTAAATGACACAATTCAAATAAAAGTAAAATATCTTTAGCTTAAAAAAACTGGATAGTTATAAAATATAGCTGCACAACTTAAAAAACTTTTATCTACAATTTGACCAGTCATTAAAATGTGCCAGTCAACTGTAACTTTGCTAAACCTGATTGGATAAATATCCAGTGGCCATTGCATCCATGACCATCTCGGTCCACTAATCTAAACCCTATAGTGGGGTGAGCTCGAGAGGAGAGTACATAGAAACTTCTGTTTTAACACACACAGGTTAGGAAGATAGGTGTGGGTACACTGGTCAACAAATTTTCAAAAGTTGTTTGTTTCTGAAATGAAATGAGTCATTCCCTAATGATTTTTATGTGCT
>JAUZSV010161917.1:0-13236 GCA_034780495.1 Parotocinclus cesarpintoi | reverse complement strand
GATTTTGACGGAACCCTGTTCATTAAATACAGCAGGGTGCCCACTCACACCTGATTGTCAACCCATTGACTAAAACACCTGACTAATTTCACCTTTTAATTAACTGCAAATCCTAAAGGTACTTTTTGCACTCATAGTTCAGACTGTATCTTTTGCCCAAAATGTTTCAGGTCATATACAGACAGAGAAAATTCTAAAAGGGTCACAAACTGAGCACCATTTGTATTACTTGCATGTTTATGTTAACAGTGAACGATACTTTTTTGCATACTCATATTTTACCCGTAAGTAAATAGTTTATCAACTAAACAGCACCACATGCATACGTGTTGACTATATTAGCTAAGCCAGAATGCATTTTTATTTATTAATATTTTAATAACCTTATTTTCATCAAGTCACTGGTATGCTGCCCTGCAAAAATTCATATCGCATTCTATGATGGAGGGCAATCATAGGGGTGCAAATAACAAAACGATACCCAACTAAATGGAAAATATTAAATTTATTTGGCACCATTATATAAACAAGATTGTGCAAAACTGTTATTGTGTTACGAGATGAATTGTTAGGATTTGTGACAAAATCTGCTTGCACACAGGAATGACCAGAACATAAAAGGAAATGCCCAAATTTGTTTACCATCATAAACAATTCTAGTAACCAAACACAGCATGCCCCACAATAGCCAAACTCTATGCTGTTATGGTAATCATACAGCTTCCTGTTTTGCTAGACAAAAACGTGTTTATGAGGACCTTGTCATCCTGTGACAAAGTACAATAAATTTGTGAAGCTTAAAGTAAGCTCGCACTACAGCCACAATGTCTTCACAAATAACTCAAACATTCTGTTAGAAAAGGAGAATTTTAGCTCTTACTGTGTAGACTATATTAACCTAACTAATTAATAAAAACAAACCAATAAAAACTAATTATAATAATTACAACTAACATTCTGTAAAAATAAAATAAATATATATAACACAATTACTGGATAGAGGTATACAGTCATCAGGGCCCACCAAAAAAACCTAAACTGACAGTCATTACTGTCTGTCCAATTCACTTAAAGTAATGCTACTGATATTTAATGCTTTAACTTCAAGTTATTGTTTCCTTTCACTGTTCCAAACAATGAAATAGTGTAGTACGAGTGTCCTGCACATGTTCTCTGGCTGAAAAACAGATCTATACAGAGAAACTGAAATTTTCTTTTCAACAATTGGCATAATATGAACAGAAGACAGACAGAAAAGAGATCAAAAATAGGAATAAAAACCCCAAAAAACAAAGGCTGTACGATTTGTGGCTGCAGGTTTGCCATGGTAGAATGGAGCTGCGTATTCATTTTGAATGAAAGCTAATCCCTCTCCCTACACAGCTCAATAATTATGCTATTGTGTGAAAGAGCCTGAGCAACAGCATGTGGCCAGCACATTTCAGCAGCAAACTGGCTGTAATTTGCATACATCCCTCCTACCTCGCCACACGTTGGCCCAGAGAGCTCCATCCACAACCATAGCAGAGAGGTATTTAAATTTAGCGCAAAGCTCACACTGATGAGAAAGCTCTGTTCATTTCCCTCTTATATACACATAGCCAGGAAGCTTTAAGAAACTACCTAAAAAAGCTCAGTAAATGGAAAACAAGATTTCCATTTATCCAAGGCCACAGTGTGGCACATCAAATTTGAGAACCAATTAGAAATTAAACAACTATATTATTCTTTTCTAACCTCTAATATTGATGGGTTCAGCATTGCTTCTGGGTTTGGGTATTACATGACCTACTCTATGTTTTTGCCCACAGTTCTAGGGGTGCACTGATTTGTCTCTTTTTCCCCTCCCCTCCAAATAGCAATGTTTGGCTGAAAAAGTAAAAAAATATATTTAAAAAAAAAAAGAAAAAAAAAAAGAAAAGGGCCAGGTCACTGAAGGTAAACGCAGAGTGTGAATAAATGGAGCAAACAAAGGCCAAACACACAAATTCTGAAAGTGTGTGACTTTGGGTGCATCAGACAAGGAGTTTAAAAAGTATGTGATTTAGGAAACGCAGGACAGATGAGATGAATCAATATGCTGGGGAATGAGATCACCATTGATGCACATCTGGAATTTGAGGTGGAAGGTGTGAAAAACAGAGCCAAGAGCTTCTTCAGTAGTTGTGGAGTACTCCAAAACATCAAAGACACTTTACACAAACTAATTGGATTCTAGAAATGAGTTAGCAAACATGAAATCTGTGATCATTTCTCTATGCTGCAGGAACTTTCACCAATATCATCTTGGCAAGAAATACATATACCTTATACGTTTGCACTATCATTAATTTCAGGTAGACTAAAAAAATATATAAAGGGATGCGTTGTTTTACATTCATCCTATCCATCGCTCCTCACTTTAACAACTTAAATTACATAGGAAATCAATGATAAATAGGAAATGTGGTTCTGTCTTTTATCTCCAGACGTTGCATCTCCAATCTGCAAAGACAGCACTGCCTGATGTTACAGTATACAATACTGTACCAAACTCCACTTGCCATATTAATAAATGGTAAGGGATTCATATTATAATTTCTTATTTATGTACTCTCACTCTGCCTGAGAAGACAATGCATTATAGTTGTGCAACACTAGTGCAGGACATTTTCCTCTTCTACACACCCCTATCACTCTATGCAGTCAGTACTTGTCTAATAGATTTGTGTGGCGGCTTTGCAGAACTACCAATTGATCGGGAAACTACTGGTGATTTGAAAAATCATTCAACACTGTTGAACGAGCAGAAGCAGGAGGTCTACTGCTTACAAAATTTATTTGAACAGTGTAGATTATAAAAGATTTTACATTTTTAAACTGTAAGTCCGACATACTAATCTCACACACCCAACTTTTTCTTCAATGCAGATAGTATGAACCCACAAAATTTCATGTTTGAACTTAATTTAATGTGTTAATAATGATCTATTGTTGTATTTCAGGCCTGTAACATGTTCCATAAAATGTTAAAAAAAATGGGGGCAATTTAGAGGCAGTAATGAAGTAAAACACTCAATATTTGTAAATTTGGAAAACTTAAAAAAAAAAAAACAAGTGACGTCAACAGGATTGTAGGAATCCCTTGCTACTGTGGTCATATCAGCTATAAATAAACGACAGTTCCTGATTCATTGCCAGCTGAGGAATCAGAGATCACTGGTTTTCCGTTTATGCTTGTGGCCCTGTCATTTATGTATTGAAATTCTTCCAGACTACTTGAAATGTTTAATGATGATATGCAATGTAGAGGAACAAATTCCAAATTGCAAATTCCTTCTAATCTTTCTTTGATGAACACTGTTTTCAAACAATTAAATACATTTTTCACACATTTGTTGACAAGCTAGAGATCATCTAGCCATGTTTACTCACCAAAGCCCAAAAAAATAATATGAGGTTCATACAGTCTGCAATTAAAAAAATAAGGGTAAATGTAAGAAACACTCAGGTTTGTTTATTTATATTATATCACAACTTCTGGGAAATCTGGGGTTGTAAATCAGCATTGATGGCTATATCCATGGCAGTAGCAAGGTTACTTGTGACTTGTCAAGCACATAGACACAGGGCAATTTAGAGTGGAAATTGGCGTACCCAGAGTTTGTTTATTTGGTTTAATTAAATAAATTAATCTAACACACGTCTTTGGACAGTGGGAGAAAACCAGAGTGCACCCACAAAGACACAGGTAGGACATGCAGACACCACAAAGAAAGAAACCAGGTTGCTCCACCCTGGGACTGAACCCAAGACTGTCATGTTGTGAAGCAGCACTGCTACCCACAAAGCCAGTACCCAGAGAAAACCTACACAGGCTACATTCGTGACAAGGATAGGTAACAGGTTTTTTTCCCCCCGTTTATTTTTTTCCATGTTTCACGTGGCAGCTTTGTTCAGGTTTTACATGCATGTCTAACCTTCGTATCTGGCTATTTAAACCTACACAGTCATGGTCTGTCACCTGTGGACACACAACCATTAATATCTAAAGCTGTAAAGCTTGTTTGTTTATTGAACCATGTATACACTTAAGTTATGTACAAGGCCGAAAAGGTATGCATTTAGACGAGAGCATACATTTATGTTGATCGGTTTTCTGAAACTGTAAAGCAACAGCAGAAAACCACCTGCACCATCGTACTATCCAATCACACCAGCGTAGGGTTTGAGCCAAATATGGACCCAAGAAACTACTCTACAGAGTGTATACTAAGTACAAATCAGCATGGAGCAGATTTATCTTACACACATTACAGTCACCAGTTTAATTACACCAGCATGGGTGAAATCAATATAACTACTGACACTGATTTGAGTCACATCCCAAGTGCCTATCACTAGAGGTATTTAAAATTAGAGTTAGTTAACTTCCACAATAACATACCAGTTATGTCCTGAACCTTGAATGAGTTGCAGTAAAAGCGGTGGACTGCCTCCAACAACTGGGCTCCATGACCCTCACCCTGAAAAGGAGGCAGGATCAGCATCTGACTGTGAAGAAAAAAAGGAAAAATTAATCTCAGACAAGAAAAGACCACAAGCATAAAGGAAAGAGCGCAACAGCAACCTAAATTTGTTCCAAGATTTTAAGATGCTGTGCTCGGATAATCCTGGAGTGCCAGTTAATACACTACACACCCACAATATGCCATCATATTCATTTTTACATGATACAATGGACATAGTGATGATCTGATACAGATATGACAATATGTTTTGTTTAATACACATAATTCATGTTCAGACAGCATTATTTTCTCCAGCATAACACTTCATGTAATCTCTACCAAGAGATTATTTTGTTCATTCTCTTGGCCAACATAATGAAATGTTACCATGTTGTGCCAATCAATACATTATGCTGATTTTCAAAACGGGCCTTCTGATGGGTGAAGCTGATTTTGCCATCCTTATAACAAGCAAATGGGGATTGGCTTATGGGATATATAAGCCAGTAATTTGGGGCACTTAGGGACAAGAGAGCCAGAGATGTATAATTTTCTTTTCCCTTTTTTGAAGAATAAAGAGAAAGAAGGCACGTGCTTCCCTCGTAATTACCTGACACGTGGTCTGGTTTTGTCTGGGTATACATAGTAATTATACACTGTCATGTAGCCAGCCGTAGCGTAGAGAGTCTCCCCATCCTTATTGTATTTCTCAAATCTGTACAGAGAGGACAAGAGAGGGAAAGGGCAAGAGAGAGAGGGAGAACACAAAGGCAAACAGGTCAATTTTAGGCACGCTCCTATGCACCGGACCCTTCACTCTTAACTCTGTATCTTGACCATCTACCCCTCCCCTTGCACCCTCTCACACAAACTGCTTGTTTTCTGTCTCTGGCCTGCTGTCAGTGTGAGCATGCTGGAGCAGTAGCAGTCTGTGCACCTGCTGTAGGGAGTGAATGCATTATGTACTTAATTGGTGCACTGCAACTTAGAGAACAGAGCAGCGGAGAGGGAGGCATCTAGCCTCTTCAAATCTCTCCAGTCCATTTGCCTATTGTCAGATTTAATAGGTGCCCAACTAAAGAAAACACTTGCAGAGTCTCCTTTTCTGCAGCTAGAGATTCCATTCACTGTTTCAAAAGACAAGAGCATTCAGTTCAGCCTCTTGTACTGCCAAAAAATAAGGACAGCAAAGAAAGGAGACAAACACCACAAAGGCAATCTCTTACGAGATGAACAGTTCACCTCGATAAAGGGGGAAATATAATTAAACAGGCCCGGTAATTAGTTCCAAGCACCACAATGAGTGGTAGTTGTGTGCATGTGTATATGTACACGCACCTGACTAAGAGAGAAAAGAGCATTTATTAAACAGCAGGTTCATGATCTGTACACTTAATGCTGAAGGTGATTTTTCTCAAGCTCTGAGTTTGGACTTAACACAAAACAAGGGATAATATTCTTCAACACACAAGCTCAAACCTTATTTGCTCTGAACGCTCTGAATTACAATTTGTAACACTGTAGTAAGTGATTCAAGATCAACCATACAGTTCTAGAACAGTAAGTTTTAAGGCATTATTTGGCATGCATAAACCCCAGGATAAACTTTGATTGACCTAATATGAGCTAACAAAATGTTAATGCTAGGAAAGTCATATATTCATTAATTCACTCGTTTTCTTATCCACTTAATCCTGACCAGCACCGTGGGAGAGCCGTGTGCAAGGTAGGAACAACTCTTGACAGGGTGCCAGTCCATAATAGAGCGCATCCACTCACACACACTGGGGACACTTTAGAGAGACCAATTAACCTAACAGACATGTCTTTAAACTCTGTGAGAACACCGGAGTAAACCCACATAGACACAGAGAGGATATACAGACTTCACACAGAAAAGGACTCGGACCATTCCACCTGGGGAATGAACTCTGGACCTTCTCGTTGTGAGGCAAGTGCTACCCATCGAGCTTACTGAGGAATCTTGAATTACACAAGTCAGAATAGCATAAAAATGTATTAACAAATAAAAACAATCAGACTTGGCCCTGTTAACTAAAGAACAGTAGCTGAGCACTGACTGTTCATTTTTTTATTTAACAGCTTCAGTTGACACCTAATTCAGGGTTTAGTTGTTTATTTGGATTATTTAATGTCGCTATCGACATCAGTGGCCATTTTAGCACCACACACACACACATACACACACAAGGTTATATCTACACACCAGGTTACAACAGGACTAGTTATATATAGACACATTTAAGTAATTGGCAATTTAGGGTAATCAATTAACATAACACACAAGTACCCAGTGACACGATGAGGACATGCAGACACCACACAGAAAGGACATAGGCCGTTTCACCCTGGGATTGAACCCAGGGCATTCTTGCTGTAAGGCAGCGGTGCACCGAGCCACCCACATTTCAGGGATAACTACCGTACTACACAGTGAATACAACGCTTAGTGTACCTAGCTAACCTATTAGCTAAAACCGCTACTGATAGATCCAAAACTATTGGAAACTTTGGCACTGGTGAATTTATAAGCGTTCTTTAGTTAGTTTATTTGTTTATTTAACATTGCATCAACATAAATGGTTACTCAAGACCAGAGCAAGGTTACATCAATACTAGTCAGACATTTAGACAGGGCCAATTTAGAGCTACCAATTAATCCAACGCATGTCTTTAAAATGTGTGAGGAAGTGCCTGGGGTAAACCCACACGGACACGGGGAGGACATGCACACTCCCATAGGCACAGTCCAAGTTCAAGATTGAACACCGGATCTTTGGCACAAGGTTATGAAATGTCTTTGAGGTTAATAAACCTAATTAACAAATGAAAACCTTCTCTAAAAGCTCTTTTTTACCTTTTTTGTAGCTGTTTTTGAACCATTTACACACAAAACCCAGGGCATGTCAAAAGTGGGGTTTGATGAAAGCAATAGAATTTTAGAACAGCTGAATGCCAAAGAGGAGGCATTTAAATGTAGATGGGGATGAAATACAAAAGACGAAGCACAAAAATATATTAAAAAATACAAAATAATTAACACTGACGCAAATATAAAAAAAGCGGGTCGGGTTTTACGCCGGGTTTGCAAGAATTGCAGTTTAGCTTACACAAGAAAGAAGTCCCATCGATCGTCATCTATATCGATAAAGCTGGCTGTCTCAATGTACCACATGAGAAAGGTCTGGAGGCGCTCATTATACTCTCTGAACCCTGGACATTAAATATCCACCTGTAACAAATGAGCAAAACAGAATTCTTGCTATAGCATTATACTTACCAACCAGAGTGAAAATATACAACAAAGTTACCTTATTACACATACCTAAGTCTTATTTATTCGAATCAAGGCTAACATTATATTATACGATAATACAAAAAAATGCTGTGATAAGGCAGGGGGGAAACCAAATAAAGTAAAAGCTTGTTATGAAACAACCTTGTGAATCAGGTATGTAAGATCTGCTCCTTCTTCCACATTGTGCACTTTGTAGGTGTGCAGGAGGGTGCCAAATGGTTTGAAGTTGGCCTATTTCTCCAACATGGATATGAAGTCATCTGTATTACAGCTAAAGCCTGGAGGAATTATGTCTCTAATCTTTCCTTCTACATCATCTGGCTGTAGACACACACAACAAACATATGGAATGAATTAGAAAACATCACACATAGAATTAATCTATATATGGTACCTTTACTAGTTACATAAGTGCAGCAGAAAACAGCACTTACTTGCCTTATACGAATATAAACTAGATTAGTTAACATAGACTCGCGTGCTTTGTATTTCACCAATTGCATACATTAATAGTAAGTAGGTGACAAGTCCATTCCAGAATCTCCTTAATGCTCTCTGACCTTACACATAACCTAAAAGGAGCAATAACAGAACAAAATCCTATTGTTCCATCATTAAGCTACACTTCAGCTCTGATTGACATAGCCCACGTGAAAATAAAACAGAAAGAATACACATTTTTGCCGAACAAAAACGAGAACCATTAGGCAATTAGTACTGTCAGCTGAGTAGGCCTTAAGCCCCCCTCTCTTCTATCCTCTGTGAAAGGCCACTTAATTGAATACATTTACTACTTATCTTAAACCATGAATATTTGATGAAGTCCTCCCATAATAATGCATCTCTGCTTCTCACAAGGCAATAAAATTTTATGAATTGATCTAAACCTTAAGCAAAAAAAAAAATAAAAAAAAAAATACAACAACAAAAAAGTAGGCATTTATAATAGGCCGCTCTCCTCTAATCCCGGCGAGCGAACTCAATCAAACGAGTTTGCCCTGGCCATTCAGAGCATACTGTGCACACAAAAGAGCCCTCCTCTAGCCCCTTTTAGAATTTTTTTACTCAGCAGAATGCACAGTGGCTTCAGCTGCGATGTTTGCATTGTATACATTTCCATGCGGATTGACATGAGAACACTTTGTATTAACTTGCTAAGCAGGGCCTTTGGCACCATTTAGATGTGTGATGGGCATTAGTTCTCTAGCAGGACTCTCGCTGCTCCACATTCAAAACAGGGAAATGAAGAAGGACAAGGACAAAACGTGCAACAAAAGGCTAATGCAACACAACGCTAATTCCTGTTCTTTCAGACATCAGCTAATATCAGCCAGGAAGCAATGCACCTGCGTCTGAGAAACACTTAACCATTGTTACTGCTCAACTGCATTTCTTGAGAATAAGAGAATAAGGGAATGCTCATAAAAGGCAAAGTACAAACAAGTCAGACTGTCCCTGTTCTCTTCCATAAAACATTTACAAATTGCACAATCTTCGATATAAAGAGTGCATTGTAAGGTCTAATATATTAACAAATTGTCCTTCTTCAGAGCTTTTAGTGCATTTGGGAATACATCATCTTTTCACGAGTGCTCAAAGGTAAATGCCAGTATGGAATCTAATTCTGGAATTAAAGGTTTTATTTTAATTAAAGACTATTGTACTCTGTAAATAAAAAGAAGATATTAAGTACCTCAATATGGGCAGCAGAGGAATAGAGAATTATCATATATAGTGAAACCTATGTATCACTGACTGTAATTAAATTATTACATTTAAGCAGATCCCAGTTTTTAAAAAAATATGCATTTCATGTCTGTATCTACCATAACGTTCCACAAATATTTGGTTGCATATACAATTTTCAATCCAATACTGAGTCAATATGTCCAGCTTTTAGATAATACGCAAATAAAAACCTTACAGCACATTACCCTTGTGGACTTGTCAAACATTAAGTTTAACGGCTACACCTTTTTCCCAATTCTTAATGCAATTTGAATTCGATTAGTACAATTTAGGTAACAAAGAATACATACAGGAATGAGGATATCACAATGGATTTCAAAGCAAGCCCAAGCTAAAGAAGAAATAACAGAATTTCACAAAACTGTAATAACTGACAGCTTTTATAGATATTAGGGATTGACATATAAGGTCTATTTTATTAAACCAATGCCAAGTGTTTACATCATAATTGAGGCTTTATGCTTGGACAGTCGACAAACTGTAGCTTGGTAGCCTTTTCCCCCTTTTCCTTGTCTAATTCAACCAATTTCTATTCATAGACAATCAAAACGGCTAGATACAAGATTAAGAATAGTTTTTTTTAAAGCCACTTACACTGTATAACATTTTCTCTCTAGGCACCCACCCCTGCTGTGAAGTTATTTAGAAAGCAAGTGTTTGCTTTAGTGCAGTTTCAGTTTGAAACTGCAGAAGACAGATACAAAATCAAAATAAAAACAATCAACCACCAGCGAGTTAAACACAAGGTAGACTTACCTCCACACAGTCAAACTTCTCAGTGACTCTGGCATCAAACTTCACTTTGAACAGTGTGCTCAGGTTACCAGCGGTATAGTACAGTTGAATCTGAAGGCCCTTGTATCCGAATGCCACTTCACTATTGGGTAATTATAACAACAATAACAGCAGTTCATTAAAAAACACCATTATTTGTTTACACAAGACAGGATTTAGATTAACAACATTCAACTGTGTTTGCAGAAGATCAGAGTCAACATGTACATGCAAGTAAAAGCAAATGCAGGTGAACCGACAGTACAACACAGATTACCGATGTCATACATCACACTGAAAGTTAGCAAGCTATCATACATGAACCATAAATAGCACAAATTTTAAATATAACAATGTTTGTGTCCTTAAAATGGTCTCAGAACAAAAAAAAAAAAACAATTAATTTTTTTTTTTTTCTTATTAACTTGGCCATTTTACCCATTTACTAATGATCATACTAGGGCTGCAACTAACGATTATTTTAATAATCGATGAATCGGTCGATTAATTTTTTCGATGAATCGGATATTTAAAAAAATATTTCCCATGTCTTTAATCAGAAATAGAGCATTGTATAAGAGACAAGTGCTTACAATAACTAAATAATAATAAATTAAATAAGACTTAAAACTGCTGTTTTCTGGAATGAGAAAGACAGTATAGCATGAGTATAATGACCTGTTGTACAATTTAAACAGGTCAATAAACCTTTTATTTACAGCATGAGGTTAAAACAAGTAAGTAACAAAAGTGCAAAAGCTAAGACGCACACATTGGCACAATACGTAACAGTGTGTAAATACCTAAATACACAAATCAGAGTAGCTCGAATATGTTACCTTAATCCCTGTCTAAATGCAATTTATCCTGCTTATACAGTGCAGTGTCTCCATTTATACTTTTTCAGAAAATTAAAACTTACGCTTAATCATTAATTACCACAACTATGTACAAGTTATATTTATTTATAAAGCACAAACACTGCTTAAGCTAATTACACTTAAATTAAAAGTAACACACGTACTCCATCACTGTCATTATCCAGTTAACAAGTAAAAAACAGCATTAACCGTGTTATGTTTTACCAGTTTTGTTTAAGGTTCTGTATCATCACCGTTTGCTTCAGTGCCAAGTTACATCACTTTTACAAAGCTTACATGTTACACATTTCTTAGTTGCGTGAAGCGCACTTTTGAGGATTTAAGCCGAACCTTCTCCACTGCTTCGGTCATGTTTCTTTTGTAGAATGTATTAACTTCTTAATGTTGTAGTCTTTGGATTCACTATATAATATTAATACTGTGAGTTTCTTCTAGTAATTGTTCACGGACACGAGGATGCAGTACAACTCTTTTACTTGGTAACTCAACAGTCTTACATAATGGAGCACACAGTGTTCGCTCATTTACACCACACTTGATGTTAAACTTATTTAGAAATCTCCGTTCAAGTCCTTCTTATTTATTTTTTTCCAGCGTTTATGAAGCGCCACAGGTGATGCAAGCAGATATGTAAAGGCGAGTAAGACATAAATCGTGTGACACAACGAATTGATACTTGAATTCGTTGCAAACACTTAATCGATTTTATCGATTCGTTGTTGCAGCCCTAGTGGATAATATATTTTTTTTTAAATGCGAAACGCTTCAATTTATATCCCCAGTTAGAAAATTCCTCCAGCATAGTGAGAAGAAATGGCAACGTTGTACAGTAGTAACTGCTTTATTTTCCCAACTTCTGTTGGAATGCCTGTAAATTAAGAAATTGAATGAAAGCTATTGGGTTCAAACTGTGTGGCATCAAATAAAAATGCAAGAAATAGGCATTAATCTTCTATTTGAACTTTGCAACCTGTCCCAACTACATGTAATTTGGAGCTGTAGATTAACTACAAACAATAAGACTAAAGTTAAATTTAAAGTTAAAGTGTGCCACCTAGAAAAGAACAACAATGAATTTTGAACTAAACTTTTACAACTTCAAATACGTTTATCCCTCGTACTCCTCATAGCCTTGACTCCTTTGTGGTAATGAAGTACACATCTAGGTTAAATTGAGCTTCAGCACCAAACATGGCAATCAGTATGTGATGAGTCATGCTCCCAGCCAACTTGCCTTAACAGCTTTGCAGACCCCCTGACACAATCTACCTCATTTCAGTGTTTAAAGTAACTTAGAATGAAGGAAAGAATGAATCTCTTCCTGCAGGGGTATGTACACGTGTCTCCACATTCCGTTGATTCCAAAGGAGAGAGCTCAGATTGCTTCAGTTCGAGTGGCTTCCCAGATTACAGCTCAGTACAGTAGTGGGAACGGTGGGGTGTGGGATGTCAGTGCATTCTTTCCACCTCTGCAACCTCACAAAACATGGCAAATAACCTGTCTGAAAACTGCTCACTTGATGTGATCAAGTTATTTCCAACCCAGCTAAGCAAAACATCTCAGCAAACACATGGCATACAACAGCAACCAAACAAACCTTAGCCACCATAGCCACCGATCAAGATAGGAACCACCTGTAAGATACAGCAGCCAACCAGATTATGCTGATATTCTATAACCATGACATGGGAGAACACTGCAGCTACCTACCAACATGGTTGTGTCCATACCCTGATACTCTTGATAGTTTTATTCAATTGATTGATGTCCAGTCGGGCAGAATGGTGGCGTGACAAGAAGGTCCCGGATTCAGTCTCAGGGTGGAGCGGCCTGGGTCCTTTCTGTGGGGAGTCTGCAAGTCCTCCCTGTGTCTGCAAAGGTTTACTCCACGTACTCCGGTTTCCTCCCATATTTCAAAGATGTGTTAGGTTAATTAGTGCCTCTAAGTCTCTTACACACACACACACACACACACACACACACACACACACACACACACACACACACACACACACACACACA
>JAUZSV010161812.1:1888-13237 GCA_034780495.1 Parotocinclus cesarpintoi | reverse complement strand
TCTGTACACACTTGATCCAAATTCTGAATTAAAAGTTATCCAACTGTGAAGTTTGATTGGAGGAAGAGTAATGGCATAGGGTTCACCATGGTTAAGCCCGACCCACTTTTAGTAAAGGGAATCTGAAAAGCTATTCAATTACAAATGCCTTAAATAACATTCTAGAGAATTGTATGTTTCCAGCTGTAGCAACAATCTGTGAATCATCCAATCAGTGTCAAACAACACTAGTGATTTTGTGGAAGAAAGATGAATGCCCTTGAGTCACAAAAAGTCACATCAAGGGCTGAAGGAAAGAGTTATTGTATAATTACTGGGAGTTGTTGTAACATACAGAGATAAAGTCTGTACTAATATGTATGCTATTTGATGTTGTGTGTCAAATGTTCAGAAACGTTCGGGACATTGGTGTTAATTTTATATTGATTTCTGGAACAGAATGAAGAATGTTATGGCACTGCTAATGCACAATAGCTTCCTTTCACAATAATCAATAAATACAAATGCAAAAGTGTACAGATGCATTTGCCCAACTGCATTACTGATACCAGTGCTTGTAATGAGTAACCTATGACCATATTTGCCCAAACATGAGGCTGCAAGAGGAGAGACAAAGTCCTTGACCCTGATAATGAAGGTTAAATAAAGTTTATTCAGAAGCAGTCAACAACAGCCTACAGCAAAACAAACTTACAGGGTACAACTTCTGTTCACACTGTGAAAAGCTCAGCAATTCTAACACACAATCAGAGGTTAAAGAGGTTTTAAAGCAAAAGCTGTATTTCATTTAACCATCATCTAGCCAAGATCCTCCCACGAAAAAAGCACAACAAACCAGGACCTACTTAATATCCCTCATAGAATGTTGTGAAACAAGGACAAAGCGTTCCATTGTAAATACATTATTCCAAAACAATGGTAATATTGTTTACTCTAATACACTGGAGAGGAATATTTGCACTGAAGCAAAGCTCAGCTAAATAATTCTAATCTTTAAATAATCTTTTAATTATTTATAATTTAAGGATATTGTTAACACAGTTCTAGCTGTGCTTCTAAATTAATGTCTAGTCTGTGCCATGTAAGAACCTTGGAGCTCCTCTTACTTCTGTTAAGACATCAAGTTAACAACTGACAAGAGCTACAGTCGTCTGATTCATGATGAGTGTAAGAGAGCAGTACCCGTCATCTGCATTGACCTTATCAGTAAATACTCAAGTAGTAGGAGTATGAAAAAGCATGTAACACACCCACCTTCATTTGCAGTATATCTCCCTCATGAGCAGGCCATCCTCGAAGCACCAGACCAGTCCGCGCATCCAGCAGCACTATGAAGCCTGAGGAGAATCCAGCTGCCACAGTCCGTCCTCCTGGACTAACAGCCAGGCAGCGGATCAGACCAGCGCTCAGGTTGTTATAGGCCAACCGGAACTCGTGCTGAGAGCATAGAAACAGCACAATGTTATACACTGATTAGTATTAAAAGTCATGTAAAACCACACTCTGCCTTTTCTTTTCATTCTTTAAAATCACAATTTCAAAACATATTCATGGATATTTCTACTAGAGATGAGCCGATTTTTAAACATGTGATGGGCCGATTCTGATTTTCTTTCTGTCTATGAATTAAAAAATTACAGCATTGCAGCAAATGTTTTTGCACAACGCTTCTTATAATGGAAACTTCTTCATTGCTAAATAAAGATAGCATGGGCTGCTGGCTTGCACCTGGCTCTGCACTAGCTCAAGCTGTTACCTTCTTGCCTTTGTTAGCTTTGTCAAATGCCGTATTTCCAGCAGGTTTTCAAAGTTCACAGCTTATTTTCACTTTGCACTTTGTTGCAAGCAGCATGCTATAAAGAGCTTCTACATTGAAGACATGGCTATAAATAAAGTTTTTCTGCCTCTGTAGTAATGCACTATATATAGAGAGAGTTTAGTTGACAAAGCAGGACTCAAAACAACTGAAATCTTACATTTACAGCATTTAGCAGACGCCGTTATCCAGAGCGACTTACTACTTATACAATCTTACAATCCAAGTAATTGTGGGTTAAGGAGCTTGCTCAAGGGCCCAACTGGGGTAGCTTGGCAGAGATGAGATTTGAACCATGGACCTTCTGGTCCAGAGGCCAGTACATTAACCGCTAGGCTACCACAGTCCCTCTCTTAACACTTCCTCATCATGGACATGCATCAGCATTTGTCTCATGCAGGAACCAGTGGCTGAATCATAGACCTTTGACGTTTAAACTCTGTGCACACATAATCCGAATTCTGAATTAAAAGTTAGCCAAAGTCCTGTGCTGTGTATGTGTACCTGGGTTTGTGCCACTGTCTAAATGTGTCTGGCACACAAACAGTTATATGAGACTGACCGGCCGATCACCGGTTCCAGCTGGTCATGCTAAAAACCATCTGTTCACTGGCCGATCAATGCATCACTATTTTGTACTAGTCAGACGCGCTCACACGCAATTAATGATAAAGTTAACCACATGCATGTCTTTGGTACTGATGCCAGGTCTTATAATAAAATGTAGATGAATGATGTTTGTACCTGCAGACCAGGTTTGCGTGGGTCTATAAAGCGAAGGACAGAGTCAGCACTGGCAAATACCACACTGCAGTGAGGTGGTGGCATAGTGGTGACGGCAGTGATCGGGTTCTTCCCATCAAGTGCTTCAAAAGACCGGATCTGCTTGCCTAAAAACAGTTGAGAGAGGATTTTTCAACTGACAATTTACAGAGTTTATATTTATGAAAGGTTATAGATATTTTTGTATAGTACAGACATGCAATTATAAGGTACAATATCATACTACTACGCCAATAAAACTGACATCTCAAAATTTTACAAGTAACCTATAAGCCTATAGATGTTGCCCTGACAACTCATTAGTGCTGCATGCAGAGAAAAGCATAGTGTTTTTCTCACCAGTAAACTGGTCCCAAAGGTGCACAGTGCCATCACAGCTCACCACATTCTGTAGTGCCTCCAGTTGTGCAACACAAAACACGGACTTGCGGTGTTCTGTGTAAGTCAGTCTGGGTTCCACCTCTTGAGTTCCATCACCATGATTATAGAGTGACCAAAGCTTCACTGTTTTGTCTTTACTCCCAGACAGGAAGTAGTCTTCACCCGCTAGAGGTGCTAGACACTTAGCGGTGCCTGAGTGGCCTAAAAAACTCTGAAGACGGATCTGGTGGAAGTGGAAGTGTGGGTCCTGCTGGTTGAGTCCAATTTCATATTGCCAGTGTGCCAGCCAGTTTCCCTGCAGAGAGCGGCCACTTCGTGGCAGCTCTTGTTTCAGTGCACTGTCCTCTGGAGTGTGACCAAGCACCCATGAGGATGAAGAAAATGAAGAATTGGGGCCCAATGATGCTGAGGCAAATGTAGAGGTGGCAAGGCTGGACGGAGGAATGTAGCTGGCATGGGGTCGTCCCCAAATGTCTAAACAGGACTGACTAGGGCTCCCACCTGGCTCTGTGTCCCGTGCTACTTGTATCCGGTTCCCTACCAAGTGGCTACCAAAGGTGCCAGACTCTGCCAGAGCATCCCCACCAAGGGGAGTGGAAGAAGAAGAAGGAGCAGGGAATGGGCTACGATTCAGATGATGACTCAGATTTGGGGAAATGCCTATGGAGGGAGCAGCCAAGTCTACTTTTTGACCACTAGCTAAGTTGGACTCTGGGCTCCCTGTGCTTGTTCTGTTGTGATAGGTCTGGGCCAATCCCCAAACCAATTCATGTTTTGGAACCAATTTGCGAATAACTGTGTCACCTACAACAAAACAAAATTATTAAGTTAACATAATCAAGGACTCGTCAAAAAATGCATCTCAGAAAATGAAAGGGCCAAAAATGCTTACCAATGACACAGTACAAAGGAATGTAGGAGGCATATGCCATTTCTGGGTTAAACACAGCCTGAAGTTCTTCCAGTACCCCAAGCTCGCAGGTAATCTCAGTTCCCTCTGGAGTGCAGACATCAATGTAAGTGTACTCTCCAACCTCTCTGCGAGGTCCAGTCTCAATCTGCACAGTAAAATGATACTCAGGTAAAATAAAGTGCAAGCTAAACTGCTCCTGTAACCAGCTCCTGCTCCAGTTTTAGCACTAATTCAACAAACCTAGTTTTGGTTAAAACATAAAGTACAGGTGCTCCCCCGATTTATATTGGGGATATATTCCGACAAGTCCATCCTAGTGTACTGTATTGTAAACCGGGAAGTTTATTACAGTATATACTGAATATTTATATTATAGCACAGCCTACCTTAAACATACCTAAAACAATTATATTAACCTACAATTGAGCAAAATGATTAACACAAAGCAAAATGATTAGTTAATTTGTAATGCTGATGCTCAGTTCAGCCAGGTGGCTTCTGCCCAGATGCCGAGTACACTGTGTATCGGTTTCCAGGGGAAAAACTGAAATTCAGAATTCAAAATGTGGGATCTGCTGAATGAGCATTTATGTTTATTGTCAGACTCTCATCGTAAAGTTGAAAAATCCTAAGCAGGACCATCGTAAAACAAAGACTCTTTCTACTAGGGATTCCTTGAGAACAGATCCTTCATGACCAAGTTGATACAAAAATACTTTGTTTCCTTTGGTACAGAAAAGATCACAGATCCCCCAGACTACACAAGGGCAGCAAAAAAAAAGCGCATTTAGAAGTAAGAATGCTTACAACAACATGAGGAAAGGGGTCGGCAAAAGCATGAGAAGCAACAGCTCCTCTGTTCCCAGTTAAAAAAAGTCCCTAATGCCAAGCTACATGTATTCATTATTGACATGGCTGCTTCAAAACTTTATGAATTGTCATGAAATACCGTAGTAGAACTCTGAAGTTTACTCTTGTGGCTAGCAATTACGCCCAAGAGAGAGGGAGAGGATAGGGGTTGAAAATTACCTGAACTTACAGTAGTTCATATAGATTTACAGTTAAGTTTAACAGTTGAAAAGATCATTCACAATGTAACATAAAGCCCGTCGCCCATTGGCGCCGAATTCTTGACTGTTCAGTTCATCACTGCATTGCAGAACAACAAATTTTGATCTACAATGTGGAAAACGATAAACAGAGGAACCCAAAGTGGAATTTATTTAACATACACAGAAAAGAACAAAAATGTACAGTAAACTCATAACCCAGCATAATCAATGGATTATTTTTTGTCATATTATTTAAATTCGTATTGAGAATCATAGAAGTTTAGTGGTACTGGTACAGCCTACTACATTTCTTGTATTGTGACAAACCACTGTTCTACACTGATCTTCCTGTTACCTGGTTCTGCAGACTGTGCAGGAAGGAGAAAACCTGAAAAAAATTGCTGAGTGTGTCTGCCATGTGCTGTTGCACCATCTCCCGACCAATGCGCAGACAGATTAGTGCAATAAGGCTCAGAGTCTTCAAACACAATGCAGACCGAGCTTGCACGCCATTGGGAAATCTAGGGATCAATGAACAGCCACAAACTGAAATTTACACTGTGATTTCATCACAAAGAAAATAGCTATATTTCCATAGCTGGGATAAATTACATGACAATATACCCCATTTTCGGTGATGTGAGTAGGTCAAGAATGGGAAGTAGAACATCCTGATTGATCTTCATCAGCATGTCCATTAGGGTTGTGTCTGACAGGAAAACAATGATTTTCTGAGTCAGCACTACTGCACCTAGAAGTCCGGCCTCCTTACGCGTGTTCAGGCGACAAGAGGATGGGGGAGAGACCTGGAAAATGATTCGGAAGAACAAGTATTAATTTAAACAAATTATGCCTTAGATAGTTGCATATGCATATAGCGCACTAGTTTTTAAGTTATTTAGCTAGGTTTATTAAATTACTGTCATCATTTCCGTATGATATGCAGATAACTCTAATTACTTTGTCAGTACAATATAAATATCTCAAGTTACTCATGTTTTATGTGAGAAAACAAATCTCACCAGATAACCAATGTAAGGCAGGTACTGGTAGGTCAGAACAGGTTCTCCATACAGATGAGCTATGTAGATGAGACAATCAAGAACTGGCTTCGCTGTCTGGTCACCAACAACCGGTTTGTTTTCATACACACTTCCTGCACTGTCAAGACTACTCTCTTCATTAGTGGGTGATACAAACTGGTGTTTCTCAGGGCCTTCAAAGAGAAAGTAGAAAAGCATTTATGACCAGACGTACCATAGGTGTGAAAAAATAGGTGTGAATAAATTTATACATGAATAGTGACTATAGATCACAAGGCCAATGGAGGTCATAAAATGATACCACATGGCTGACTGTTGATCTTCTGGTGCATGAAAGGAGTACACTGACCAGCGCAAGAGAACGTTTTAATAACATTGCTTTTAAATTATTTTTAAAGTGTTAGAATTTGATCATTAAGACTGAACTATTGGATACGCTTTTTTTTTTAACATTCCTTGCCCTATTCTGTTAAAGCCACACACCTTTCTGAGTGTACACTAACAGCGCTTTGATTATTTATCTCTGGCTCAGCCTAAAATTCCTCCTATTAAACATTTCTTTCTGTCTTTTGGCCCAAAAACTGAAAGATCCATTTTTTTATTAAAAAAGGAAAAGTAAAAATAAATAAATAAATAATTTTTTATTAAAAAAAAAAAAAAAAAAAAGTTAATTTTATTTTTATAAAAAAAAAAATCAAAAAAAAAAAATCAGTCAATCAAATTGCTTACAGTTACAGTTCACGCCACAAATCAGTATAAATAAAGCACCTTTATAAATAAAATCCTTAAAAATGCAATAGCCTAATTTTCACGTTGATCAATCAGTGTTAACTGTAGTGGGTGGAACCAAAACAAGAGCAATTAGCAACAAAAAATGAAAACATATATTAATGTCAGAAAACAGAACTATTACTGAGTCTTACCCAAGTAGCAGGTAGTCAGCAGACGCAGCAGATTACGGGCTACGTAGCGAGACGTTACTGTGGGCCCCAATTTAGCAGACAGCCATCTTACAGTTTTGCAAACAGTATCTGGTTTTGAAAGTATATAACCGTACAACAGTAATCAGATAGGCAAATCACAGATGTGTTTAAAGGCTTGAAATAATAAACATATATGGCAAGAGCAGAGTTTCTCAAATACTTTGTCTAATTACCCAGTAATATCTTGTGTTCTTTCTCCTCAGACTCCTCTAATGGGCCAGGCTCGTCACCCTCTACCCCAATGCTTTTATCACACTCTCCCTGTACCACTCCATTCATGAAGTCACCCTCTAGAGTGCCGACTGTAGCTTCAGACTCCTCTGTGCAGCCAGACAAAGTCAGTTCAGGACTGGGAACTTTTTGTACTGTGCCTTCTTTGTCTTCTGCTGTTCCATCCTCATCCTCCAGCTCTCCTCCATCTTCTCCATCACTGGTCTGCTTTAGGTCTTGACTGCTATCAGCAGACTTTAAACTTGCACGATCCTTGGCGGAGTCCCCATCTCCTATGGACACCTCACTGGTGCTACTTTTGTCACTTAATTTTCCCATACTTAAAGATTCCTGGTCCTGGTATTTGTTTCCAGAGTGCTGACCTTGTTGTTTTGATGAACCATTATTGACATAAAAGCTATTCTGGAAGTCCTCTCCATCAGTAATAAAGACCTGATCATTAAGACTGATCCCAGAAGGGTAGTTCACAAGTCCTGGGTCTCCAACGTTGACTCCACCAGTACCTCCTGCACCTCCTCCTCCTACTTTTCCAGCAGATGTAGCTGAAGACGGCCTGCCATTCAAACACTCAAATTCTTCCTCTTCTTCTCCCATGCCACCCATAGCACCCCTTAAGACTTTAAGGCCATCCCATCCATTTCCTCCACCTGTGTGACAGCTTTCAAGTCCAGTGATAACCTGCAGGACATGAGGAAGAAGGCTGGACAGGAAAGCATGCAAACAAAGGCGTACTATGAGCTGCAGCACAAAGCAGTCTGTGTAGAGGTAGAAACGACCACGAAGGCAGCGGGGATTTTCATATACACCGACCAATGGCTTTATTAAATATTTTGAGGCATTGCGAGGCCCAAGGACACTGGAGACAGGTTCAAACAGGTACCAGGTAGCATAGACGGCTGTGGATTCCTCCGTCATCAAGGCAAGCACAAAAGGTAAGAGAATCTCCAGCCCCTCTCCAGTGACATCGCTTTGGAGCAGAGACTGCAACTGCTGCCACAGGTTGGACACAACATCACGACCCTGAATGCTGTTAATAGACTCGATCTTGGTGTGATAAGAGAAGATGAAGTGATGCAGTGATGGGAAATATTTGGGAAAAGGAAAAGGTGAGAGCACTGGACTAAGCAGCTGCCAAGGGTTAGGTGGTGGAAGACCCTCATAAATTGGTTCATATTTAAAGAGGAATGGTGGGTTATAACTGTGCAAAGTGTTCACTTCAGTTTCACACGTGCGCTTCTGAATCTGGAAAAGGCTTTCAAGTGCATGATGAAGCGATATTGGGACGTCCTTAAGACTGGTGGAGCAAAGCTTTATTACGGTCTGATAGCGTCTGATCAAAGGTGTGTCTGGCTTCACACATCGCAGTTTTGAAGAATAAAATATTTCTGCAATGAAGACACCTAAAGCTTGCATATCCCTGTGAAAGAGATCCCTAACAGACAAGGGTGCTTTTCGTACTGTACTTGACCCTTTTCTGTCTACAGTCATTGAATCCTGGACTTGAGAGTGTAACCCTTTAACCAGAAAGTTGGTGAGCTTTTCTAACTCTTCTAATGGCTGTAAAGGTTTGAATCCTTCAGGCAAGTTAATTTTAAAATCATCCATGTTAGCTTCCTGCTTCTTTGTGGGTGTTCCACGCTGGAGAATTGTACTTCTAACACCAGATCCCAGAGCATTTGTTGTCACGCTTAATGTTTCTGCAGGAAAAGAGCTATGGGAAGGAGACATTGCCAAAGCCATGTGTTCCCCTACTGCCTTACCTCCTGCAGAGGTCACAACAGGCACTGATATAGCTGCAGTGGCAGAGGCTGAAGCACTTAAAGAGTCAAGGGCCTCTGTTCCTTGCTCAAGCTCTTCATCCCTATCAACCATTGTCCAAACACTAGATTCACAGCCTGTCGCCTCTGGGACCATTCCATCTACATCTACTATTGCCTCTATGGGTGGGATTTGCCAAGCTGATAAACTGACTGGACCCAGCTGGGGAGGTTCTGCTGGCGAATACTGGTATGGTGCAAGACAAGGTGGATGAGGCTGGTCAAACAGTTGAACAACTCCATAGCTGGTTAGATGAGTGTGATTATCCACTAAATGTAAGCAAACATTCTTGGCTTTAACAGCTTCCTTACCCGAAAGTTTATAGCCAAATGTTAGGTCGATCCAGTGGTGTAGCTGTTGTGAAACTTCACGGCTATCTAAAAGCTGTCTATGCACTGTGATAAATTCCTCATAGGAGCTGCACCACAGGGGTACTTCAAGATCTGGCATGTCTGGGTGAATCGACTTAAATATGGAAGGATCTGTGTAAAATTCTGGAATGCATTCATCTGGAGTCCAACTCTGTATACGTTCCATGCTGGATGGGTATTCATTTGGCTCCCATTGGGAACGAACATGGCTGCAAAGCACAGATTTGGGTGTTTGTCTAGCTTTGTAGACATAGTATGTGATGTCTGATAGAACATCTGATATGTGATGGGGCACATGAAAGTGATCCGACTGCCCTGAACCACTAGCCCCTGCAGGTACACCAAAATCAAGAGGGAAAATGCTTGCACTTCCAACACTCGCTGCCACTGCAAGAGCTTCCTTTGTCATTTCATAAGTGAAATCCAGTTGTTTATCACCCTTATTCAGACGAAACTTGGACCTCCTGAGATCACGAAATCTTCCATATGGCACAGTGAAATCTACCACCCATGGTAAAACTGGGTGATAGTTGGGGTCACCTTCACGTCTTCCAGCTAGCCGGTTCAGTTCCATCAAATAACTAAAATTGTTTACTCTACCATGAACCCAGTCCAGGACCAGAGTTTGAAGGTGACCTTGACAGTCTTGGCAGCTCTGTTCTTTGAAGTCTCTTCCCAGATGTAACAGTTCATTGTCTGCTACATTTATTGGCACCTGCCTTTCCAGTGCATTTTCCACTACAGTTCTGTTCTCGCCCAGTACTTCATAGTGTGCTAGAGATAACTTAAGTCTACTGCAGAGCTGCTCATCCACAGCGATGTCCTGCAAGGAAAGCTCACCGCACGAGAGTCCTGATGCATGGCATTCACGCATTGCTATGAGTACCTGGTACAAAATGAACAGTACTTTGGCATTGCTGTTTGCAAGCTTGGCTGGACTATAGGTGACAATGTCATGAAGAGAGTACTGTGTGTATGGGAGCATGATGTACAACATCTCCCCAGACTCAAGCAAGCTTTCAGCTGGGACCACATTTGGACACACAGTGCTACTCTGCTTAGGAGCTATGGAGCTAGATGGTAGAGGACACTCCTTTTCCTTTTCTCTGGCTGGTGAGAGGGTTGGTGACAAGCGTTCAGTGGCAAGGAATGCACAGCCAAACAATTTCTGCAAAGCCATGCGTACTATATCAACTGCCAGCACTTGCATTTGGTGTGAAACTCCTGCATACGATTGCACAAAGTTCTGATAGGCTTCGTGCCACAGATTCCTGTAAATAAAAACAGATCAATTTGTTACAAATTTAAAAAAAAAATAATGACAATTTTTACTGCACACTGTATACTTTATCGAACTATACCTGATGTTGCACTGAGAAACCTCCTGCATTTGTCTCACGAAAGATTCCTGGGAGAATATATCCCCTTTGTAGCCTGGCTCCTTGGCAAGCTTGTACGCCAGCTTGCTTTTCCTTAGGCCTTGAATGCAAACACGAGTCCATCCAGTTGGGAGTTTAACCTGAGAGCGATGTAGCAGCGTACGGATATCTCCATCGTTTGTACACTCATAACGAGTACAGGAAGTCACTCTTCTTTCTCTCAGTCCTGTGACCCAGCGGGTTGACACAAGAGCCACCAGTTCATTAGGTCTTGGTCCAGGCCCAATCTGCCGCTGATCAATTCCCAAGTCCCTCTCAATGGCTGAGGCCAACCACTCCATGTCAACCTCTTTTAAGGTTTAACCAGTGCGAAGCCTTAATTCTGTCCTCTATTCGAGGACATTCAGATTCTACAATTCCCCCATGGCAAGCTCAGTAACAGATGGGGCAGCTGGTCCACTGGGGACTCAAAATCTATGAGGAAAAATACAATAACTGAACACATACTGATAATATGATCATTTTCATAGCATAAGTCATAAGGTTCAGAACACAGGCATCCGAGGCATAACCATCATA
>JAUZSV010161702.1:0-13237 GCA_034780495.1 Parotocinclus cesarpintoi | reverse complement strand
AAAAATCATTAGGGAATGACTCATTTCATTTCAGAAACAAACAACTTTTGAAAATTTGTTGACCAGTGTAATCTAAATGCGTGCATATATCCGTTGATCGGATTACAGACAAGATCAGATTTTTTGCAGTTATCGGATTCTTAAGTGTATATGAAGGCACTTTGTGTTCTTCAAAGGAAGGCTGGATTGTCCTGTTGACAAATGCATGGGCGTTCCTGCAAAAAATGTTCCTGAACGAAACCAGAAAAACATGAAATATCTTGGAGTCATGCTGTCTGCAATGGAATACATGTCAAAGTAACTCTAAGGAATCCTGCTTTAACCTACCAGAAGGCCCCCATTGTCTGGAAACATTGTCAAAAACAAACCTGTCCAAAGGGAGTGATTTTGTAGTGCTTTAACTTGTCAGGCCACATTATGAACTGGACTTACCAGTCTGAAATCAGTCAAAATATCAGGGGTACTGTAAGTATCGAAAGGGTGATTCCAGGCGCCCCTGAAAAACAGGGAGAAGTTGAAAACTAAGGAAACGTCTGATGAATCATGTATTCAAAAGTGCTTCTGAACTGAATTGAATTGTTATTGGTCGACCAAGAGTTCCTTTGTTTTGGCACATTCCTTTTTGGTTCTTGAATGTTATAATGAGTTGTTAAGGCTTCTCGAATATTGGGGGATTTTCATTCTGTTTTGTAAGCTTCCACCCCGAGTTTCACTTCTTGATGGCCTTTACCATGATGGCCATGATTATGAACCTGAGAACGCTGTATAGTCGGTCTCAGAATAACGCAATCCTGCTGAATCTGGGAAAACTGGTGTTATTAAATGGTATTTACTGTGTGAATTCTGAAACACGCCAATCTAAGAGCTAAATAGTTGACACTGTGTTCAGACAGGAAACTCTGAAATAAGAAGTGGTCGTTGTGGTGACAGCGCATGTAATACAGACTTTTGGATTTACAAGCTCCTTTTTTCTCTTGAATGCTCAGTTTAGTGATTTTTTTGAAGTTTTTGCCAGCATTGCTTTCTGTATGGCTATTTTTTTATAAGGCTTGATGGTATAACAGCGTAATCGTGGGCTCTTGTTGTGCTAGAGAAGGGTTGTGGCAGATTATGACTCTTTCCTGTTTATTTTCTTAAATAATGAGTACAAAAATATGATGCTGTATTCTGAATAAAACTATGACTTTTTAGCAGGTTTTTTTTCTTAAAAAAACGACACAGCCACTCCACTTGTGCGTTTTTCAATTTTAATTGAAGACAAAAGAGTTGCTTGCAGGTTTAATTCATTTCAAACTTTCTTCCTCCTTCATGACTCTCAGCGAAAAGTGAGAGCTGACATCCAGTGCAATTAAATAAGTGACTCCATTTTAGGAATATTTCTATATTCAGGAACGTAGCCTGAGAGATCCTTGATGGCAAAACCCAATGTAAGGTATCATCTGTATGAAAAACACAGAGATTTGCATCCAGATGGGACTAAAATGATTAGCATTAGAATCAGCAATTCTGAGGTCAATCTGCTTAAAAACTGAAGTGGCCAATCCGGACGGAAATAACGTAAAACCACTCTTGTCAAAGAGGAAATCGTCGCAGGACATGGTGTAATTTTTTTTAGCCCCATCCGGGCAGGTCTCTAGATATGAGATGCATTCAAAAAGTTAATTCAAAGCATACGACTGCGTAAGGAAAAAGTTTGTGTACCTTTTGAAACGTACTGAAAAAAAACCATGGACAAATACTTGATATAAAAATTTGATATATAAACTAAATATGGACTAAATTTCATTTAGCTAAAGTGTTATGTCAGCTCTGGTGCCTCTGACTGTATCTGCACCCCCTCACAGACTCTGCCTGCATGTTCATCTGGATTAGATTACACAAAGGCACGGCTTCTCTTCCCTCACTAGCTCACCCGGGGCTAATGCATGCGTGCACGTGGACACAGTGACTACTGGGAGTTTGGCTAACACTAAGCTCGCTCAGCAGCAACAGTTTGTAATCGACAGCATGCATTTTTCGAGCAGCTTGTTTTGGGTCCAGGACTATGAAAAGGTCTCTGTAAAAGAGTGAGCTAAAGCTTTTCGCTTCAGAGACCTAGAACTGAGTGTTCTTCTTACCAGGAATACGGTCAGCCACCCGAGGCACGTTCTAATGTTTACCCCCACACTACCTGTATTTTCTCTCTAACCTGTAACTACACTGCTCCCAAATATTAGCTCCCAAATATTCCATTCCATGTTTGCTGAGGATCTGGATCATCTGGCTGATCCTCCGTGTTGTTCGTAATCATGTCTGGTGAACGACAATATTAGGTCCATCCTACCATCGTCTTACCTGTTGTAACAGTACAATAGTGGTGGTATTATACTTCTCTCTGGTGCATTTACATACCATTTGCACACAGTGTTCGTGTGAATATAGCCTTTATACTGTGTTTACATTACCAAAGAATTGTTGTGTGCCCTTGATAACGTCTGGTCCATGTCCAATTTGATCTGGACAAAACGTGATGTGGTCGTTAAACGGTGTCCTAAATGTATGGATTTATTTTGGACAGTTTGCACAATTTACAGCTGTTAAAAGATTCTCTTATCTCAAAGTCACCTTAGTTTTAGGATTGCGATCCCTGGTTCGAACCCTGAATGTTCTCCCTGCATCTGTGTGGGCTTCCTATGTTTATTCCATTTCCCTCCACGGTCCAAAGGTGTAGATTTCTCTCTAGTGTCCCAGTGTCAGTTTGTGTGTCCTGCGATGGACTGGGACCCTGCCTAGGGTTAGGTCCCACCTTGCACTCTGTGTATTTTGACAGGCCCTGGCTCCTTTGCAGCTCTGAATTGAATTAAGCGAGTATAAATGATGATTTAAAGGCTTTGCTCAAGGGTTCAACAGTGAAAGCTTACTGCTCACGCACTTTATATTCGGCTAGACAAGGACGGCCGAGGGGGATGGGCTGCTCCGGCTGCTCGCTGACCCCTGATGGACTGGCATCACATCCTGAGCACACTTACGACTGTCCTCTGTGTCTATCTCCTGGACCCTCTCCAACTTACACCAAACCCAGAAGTACATGCTACCTAACATGCAGGGTTAAAAATCAATAAACAATATTGGTGTTGATCAAAAACGTGAAAAGTGTTGCTCAGCGCAACCCTGTCACATCAAGTTTAGAGATTCGAACGCTCAGCCCTAGTTAATATGCAGTGCAAAACTAAACAAGTGCACACCCAAGTTTTGCTGGACCACTAACTTTCATCATTTTGTGGTTCTTTCGGTTTATCTGATCATGTTTCTAGCCATAGTAACAGTACATGGTACAAAGAAACAGGAAGTCCTTTATGAACGAATCTGCCAGTCAGAATATGGGTAACTGGAGACACATGGCAAAGGGCAGTGCCAGCACCAAACCTGGGGCATGAGCCTAATGAGACAGATCAATCAGACAGATAGAAGAAAGCCTTTCCTACCCAGAGACCTGGGCTAAACTGATGGCCATGGTATCACAACACAAACGCACAGTTTCTTCATCATAGGGATTTACTTTGTTACTTTCTTCTGCCAAAGGATATAAACGCGATCCCACTTCCATCGTAACCCAAAAAATGTAGGTGCCTGCTCAAAATAGATGGATATTTCAAAGTCCGCTTTCTTTCATCTTCGCAGCATTGCTCTGTTGCGCCCCCTCCTTTCTCCTGCTGCTGGAGAGATTTTGCTACATTCTTTTGTCTCCTCTCGTCTTGATTATTGCAGTTCTCATCTTCACGGTTTTCCTTCTAATTCTATTCGAATTCTACAGTACAGGATTTTTACTTCAACCAAAAATGTATCACATCACTCCTGTTCTAACCCAACTACACTGACTGGTACATCACTGGTACATCACTACACTTTTACCCGGTCGCTACCCCTTCTCTCTTTCCCTAGGTTCAGGCTTTCCTCCATGGGTGGGAGATCCATTTTCTGTAGCCGCTCCCACCCTCTGGAACTTTCTTTCTTCAGAAGATACCTCTGCTGTTTAACTACAAATTTGTTTCAGGGTTTTTGAACCTGTTAGAGTTTAATTCTATGTCTGTATGTAAGACAAGAAGGAAATATAAGCAGGAGGATGCTCTCAGCAAACCCCTGGAACATTCATATAAACTACTACAATTTTGTGGAAACCCCAGGAATGACATTGTAAGTTGTGGTGTGGTGTGTGTTAATCCTCGTGCTGCCACAACAGAATTCACTCTTCAGAGAAGGTCAGGTTCTCCTTCAAAGTTGGGACAGCATTGCTTTGTGGACTTTGTTTTAGCAGGGCAAGGCAGGAAGTTAACAAACGGAGTCGTTGGAGGTGGAAACTTGTAAACGTGTTATTTTAAGATTCACGTTTGTTCAGGCCAACCCATTCTACTACTACTACTGTTTGCCTTCAGAAAGTCCATTGTGCGAGTGTCTGACATATCAGCCATGACTTATCAGAAGGAGCACGTACATACAGTACTGCGTAAAGTCTTAGGCTACCGTTACATTTGTTGTTTCAGTGATATAAGTAATTTGTCACACCAGTCTTGTGTTCTTTTGCATGTCTTAGCCTTTTCACCCAGTTCCCCTTTTGAAAAAAGTGGTTTCTTAGGCTGCTGCCCTTCAAAAGAAACCTTTCCTGATAACGCTTTGTTGAACTGTTGAAGCATTTCTGCTCTATGCTGCTGTTTCCCCAAGTGGTTACACTAAATACACTGCTAACACAATTTAGGGGATATTTCCTGATGTAATTTTTATGAACAGTACCTGAATGGTGCCTTTGATCTTCGCAACATTGCTCTATTGCGCAGTTCTCATCTTTACGGTCTTCCTTCTAATTCTATATAAGCTGTCCTGCATGCAAACGTTCTGTATTATTCTAATAAAGGTGCTGAGAAATATTGATATATAATCATTATACCCCTGTTAAAACAATGATATGTAGGATCTAATGGTGGCCTGAGACTTTTGCTCAGTACTGAACCCAGTACTGTGTGTATTTTATTCATGAGATTAATGGTGATATAGAAACGTTTTATAATAGATGTTTGAAATACTTCAGTGAGTATACAGTGAGTTCCGTACGAACGTCTGTTTGCACTGTCCATTGTTAGAGAGGGACTCGCAGAAAATCACAAAATCGATTTGTGTGCTGGTATGTCGTCGGATTACTGGAACGTGAGTCATGTAGCTTCAGGAGCCAAAAAAATCCCCGAAAATGTTAATAAAACCGTAATCGTGTCCTAAACATTTACAAACATAGAGAAATAAGTAAGCTATTTCCCGAGTGTACTGTGGTGAAGTTGCTGCTTTATTTATGATATTTATGGTCACCCAGGTGTTCAGTTTGTTGTGTAATTTGTACTATTAGTATTCATAGTATTAGTCAGTTCCAGTTTGATCAGTTCCACCTACCATATGGAAGCACTTTGTAGTTTAAAATTACAGACTGTACTCCATCTGCTTCTTTACTTCCTTTACCTTTATGGTCAGGACCAGCACAGATCAGGTCCTATCAGGGTGATGGAACATTCTCAGCACTGCAGTGATACCGACATGGTGGCGGGATGTTAGTGCTGGTACGAGTGGATCAGACACAACAGCGCTGCTGGAGTTTTGAAACTACCTCATTGTGAATTGAAGACTGAAAATTGAAGAATCAAAAATGTTCAGCCATCCAGTCCAGTAATCATTGATGACTAACACGACCTGTGCAGCATTGCGGTGTTAATTAGGTAAAAGAACCATGAGTAAACCGAAATGTAAACCTCAACAAAAAGTGCATGGATAATCCATCATCCTCAGATCTGAAGAAAACATAACCTTCTCAGATGCAGTTGATTTTGCTGCTGAATAAGGTGCAGTATGCTATGAAAAGCAGATCGTTCAGCAGATCTACTTACCTGGGTGGGCATCTGGGGCTCAACACTTGAATAATGCTCTTAATCGAAAGCTGCCTCTGATCCTTTTCTCCATCCATGGAACACCGTGGCAGCCTGCAGCTGGTTTGGTACGCTTTGCGAGCGAAATGTTTACTCGTTTGCGCAAATTGCTGCTTCTTTATTTATGATGGATTTCTCCTGGTTTCCTCCCCACAAGTCCAGAGAAATTTGTTTGTGTATGATTGGCTGATTTAGGATCGGCTCATGGTTTCAGGCCTCACACGTGGCGCTTTGATGACAGACCGAACCCAGCAGCTGTGTTTATCTTACCTCGATTGGTCCCTACATATTTTCTCCTCCGTCTCAAACACACTGTGTTTTATTAAGTATTCAGGAAGTTACAGGCTGATTCATTCTGTTGGGTTCCGTTGGGTTCTGTGTATGAGTAATGCCAATATGGTATATTTAAAGCCATACTGGGAGAAATAGTGCTGCTTAATATTAGCTTCCCCTTAATAAACCAAATTCCAACCCATTTGACTTGTTGGGACGTTACTACGAAATCTGCAAAGATAAATGTGCTCCTCTGTGTAATTCTGTGTAGTCATAACCACTCACGCTGTGGTTAGACCTTGTGCGATTGCTTGAAAGAAAAACGGTAGGTTTGAGGAAGCTGGTTAGTAGATGTCTGAAATCATCAGATTTCTTCATCTGATACCAAAGTTTTTACCTAATCACCAAAGTAGCCCCTTTGTACTTCTTTCTTGAAGTGGAACGCCGTGTAGTGGTGATGGACGTTTGTCCATGGTATGTAATCTTCCACAATCGCTGGATCGTGGGATTAATACAGACCCCATCCTTGTGCCAATTGAAATATTCCCAATAGACTTGACAGAACTACTGGGAGGAAGTGCATAACTGTGCAAACTTTGAGTTCCAGTGTAGATTATAATATCTCAGTCAGCACTTTCGGCTAGAGTAGTTCCTCATTGTGAGGGCTGAGCCCATTTGTTTTTATAACCCTTGGCATGTTCAAGTGAAGGTTGCTTTCACATAGTGAATATGGACCAGATGCAGTCTGATTGATGATGAGACGTACTTCTGCAAGTTTAAGGTCGGCGATCTTACAAGACATTATGAGAGAGCCAACAATTTTAGTTCCAAACTTCGTCCATGTTTTCCAATATGCCTACAAAATTATACATGAGCAGGACACAGTTAGGACCAAGAGGTCTTTATGTAGTTGTGTGTGTGTGTCGCTGAAATGGTCAGCGATGCCAATAGCGACATTAAATAATCCAAACAAACAAACAACATCACTGCCAAGGATCTACAGGAAAGTTGTGTTAACTTTGCCTTGTGAGTCACTTTGAAAGTGTTCCAAGTATCCATTGCTCCACCACTCCCAGTGAATTTGGACACACACTAAGGGCCACCTTTTAGCTTCCGTCAAATTTTCAGCCGTATCTCTGACACTTTTATGTATTGTTTGCAGTTCATGTGAAAATGACCTTATATTACAGTATAATTGCAGCTTAAAAGACTACGTAGCCACGGTGATATCTGCGCCACATTTCGGTCAGCAACTGTTTCACAGGATGTAATACCTATATTATACGGTCATAATAACGCAGGCATGAATAATACTGAACTATCACGGGTGTGACTTGTGTAGACTGATGCAGTGCAAGTTAAATGACATCATTCTGTTTTGAGATTAAACGAAGACTGACTGAGCATTGTCTTTCATCTACAGGTACCCAATTTGGGCAATTCCACAGACATCCCGGACCTTCCTCAGTGCTTTCAGCTTTCCGTGCTGTCATGGATCCCCTGCATCTACCTGTGGCTGGTTTTCCCATTTCACTTTTTATACCTCAGAAGGAACAACAAAGGCTACATCACGATGTCTATATTAAACCGAATCAAAACGGTAAGAGGATCTCACAGAATCGCACAGAATCTCGGTTCTGAACGTCGTTTTGCTAAATTTCGGTCTCTCGTTCCAGGTTTTTGGAGTTATTTTATGGATTGTTTGTTGGACCGACCTTTTTGCCTCATTCAGCGACCAAAACCAGGGAATTCAAAGGCCTCCAGTATATTTTGTATCTCCTTTAATCCTTGGCATAACTATGGTAAATATGGAATTAATCATTTTGAACTTTTTTAGATGGGGACCTGCACCGAGCCAGATCCTTAAAGTGACCTGTAATGCATAAACAAAGTAATATAGGAGTTTTCAATCCTAATGTGTAGGTTATGCAGGTTATGGATAGCACATAAGCATTGTGACTGGACCCAGATTGCTTTATAAATCCATCATGGACTGCTTATAAGTGCTTCTTAACTCTTGCAATCGGTGGTCTTTGAACATCCATGACCCTCTCTCTTTTTTTCTGCCAGCTGTTAGCCACCTTCCTTATCCAGTATGAGCGTCTCAAAGGGGTCCAGTCATCTGGAGTGCTCTTCATATTTTGGACCATCTCAGTGCTGTGTGCCATCGTGCCTTTCCGCTCCAAGATCCTCAAGGCCAGACAGGAGGTTTGTACACTGGAACCTTAGAAATTGTACCTAATTGGTACCAGAAGGCTAAAAGTAACGTGCACTGCTTAACAAAAAACCTCTTGGTTGTGTGCAGCCAGTGATGCATGTTTCTTCATGCGTATATTAAATTGTGCGCATTCATAGTTTGAATCTACGGTGATCGTGATAGTTACTTTGTGCTTGTAATAATTTAGATATTGCATGGTAGCGGAGAGGTATCGCTGCCACACTTCTGTATCGTTTGCACACAGCTTTCTTGTAAAGATAAGATAAGATAAGATAAGATGGGGGTGTTCACAACAGCAAGGGTTAGCAAGGCACTAAAAATAGGTAAATAGACAGTACAGTATATACAATATAGCTAATAAAAAACAAGAACTCTTAAGATCGTATTCACAAATAGTTGCATGTTGCTTCTTAAGTGCACAGGGGTAATGGAAAATATTGCTCAAGATGTCACATTGAAGAAAATTTGATTTACTGAAAGTGATTAGTGTTTAAGTGTGTGTGTGTGTGTGTATATAGTCCGCTGTGTATATGTGGTCTGCTGGGAGCAGTGCTGGTTGTAGAGTCTAACAGCAGCAGGAAGGAAGGACCTGTGATACCGCTCCTTCACACACTTGGGGTGAAGCAGCCTGCCACTGAAGGAGCTCCTTAGTGCTGCTAGAGTCTTATGCATGGGGTGGGAGTCATTCTCCAGCATGGATGCCAGCATTGTACAGGGTGAAAAGGAACGGTGCCAGGACCGTTCCCTCAGGTGCCCTTGTGCTGCTGACCACCTTATCAGACGCACAAGTCCCTTGCTCTCACATACTGTGGTCGGTTGGTGAGGTAGTCTAGAATCCAGTTAGACAGTTGACTGTCCACTTCACTATGTTCCAGCTTGTCCTTCAGGAGCCCTGGCTGTATGGTGTTGAAAGCACTGGAGAAATCAAAGAAGGTGATTCTTACAGTGCTCCCGGGCTTCTCCAGGTAAGAAAGAGACCTGTGTAGAAGAAAGATGACAGCATCATCCACCCCGACACCAGGCTGGTAGGTCCATTTACGGACTTACCAGAGGACGGAGGTGGTTAAGGACCAGCCTCTCCAGTGATTTCATCAGATGAGAAGTCAGTGCCACCGGCCTGTAGTTGTTGAAATGTTTTGGGTGCTGAGTTTTCGGCACAGGTACCACACAAGATGTTTCCCACAGCTGAGGTACTCTTCCCAGCTTTAGGCTCATGTTGAACATGTCTTTAACTACCCCGCACAGCTGATCCTTGCAAGAGATTGCGCAGGTTAATAAAAAAAAGTTTTACTTACATTTTTGTAATTTTTTTACTTGTAAAAATACAATTGCACACACAGCATTATTCGAACCTTGCATTTTACAAAATAGTTTTATTAGTTTATTAAAATAGCTTAATGGGAAAGATTTAAAATAGGAAAAATCACTTTGAGAATAGAATAATAACTGTTCACAAATAACGCAAAGGAATAAAAATTGAACAGCAATAAACATTATTTTTATTTATCATGTTATTATTCATATGTTTTAATGATAATGTTTTAATGATATTCCTGGTTAAAATGTAGGTGTAGTGATTTGTATTATTGAATCCTTATTTACTATCTTTAAGTGATTTCATCAAGCATGTCAAACAAAATAATAAAATCATATAAAGTATTCTATTCTAAGTATTAGACAGATCTGATCTATGTGTACTATAAATGCACAATATTGTATAATGTATTGTACTTGTGACCTACTCTCTTTGCTGTTTGCCTTTTTTGGATTTGTTGTCTACATGATTTTGACTTTTGGGTTTTGACCCTGGCCATTTTTATGTTCATGAGGACATGGAGAGACAGAGTGAACTGAGATTAAGCTCCGAGCTGGAATGCTGAAACAAGGGGATTAGGAATGGAAGAAAGAAATGGGGATGTAGAATGAGATGGGCCTCCAGATAAGAAAAAGGAGAGAGAGTTAAATAAAGCTTAGAGTATGGAACTTTTAATTCCATAGAATTTTGATGCAATTTCATCTGTGTCTAGGTTAGTTGAGGTTCACAAGAACATACACCAGACGACAAGGATAAAGAAGACCAGATGGAGATTAAAAGAAAAGTAATAAGAACAAAAGAGCAAAGATATTTTAAAAAATGAGCACATATATGAGGTGACAAAAATCCAAATTGAGCAATAATGGCAATGAAAGAAAAAGTGGCTGAAAAAGACTGCTTCTGGGAGTTTAGATGCTCAACACAAAGGTGCGGACAAAAACCATCAGCCTGAAACAAGAGGAGAGTGGCAATTCTGGTTCTGAAAGAAACAAAGCCTTCATGGAAAAACTGCTGATTTTGAGCCTGGAGCAATAAAAGAAATAACCCCTCCAAAGCTAAAGGTTGAACTGGAGCAAAGGTAAGCAAATTAATGGCACACTTACCAAGTCTAGACCCTACAGATGAGTCCCCTCAGGGCAAGGTGGACATCTAGCAAAAACCTCAACCAAGGAGGAACTAAACCCAACACAAAAGTAATGATGCAAAACTTGGTATGCCAAATGTATGAAAATAAAATGGAGGTGGGTGAGGAAAAAATGAAAGAAAGATACCAGGCAAAGGCTGAAGAGTCAGTTATTAGGGTGCACACAGTACCATGGCCCAACGCTAGAGGGTAGTGATGATGCCAGGTTTGAGACAGCAAACCTTGGTAACCCTCATTAGCACTTACAAGATGCACCTGTTCACTCAAGTATTACACTTTGTAGCACCTCAATGCCAGGTATGGTAATTGGAAGCACATTTGCACTAGGTATGTAGGAAAGGTAATGCTACATTCCCCCATAAGGGGAGTGTAGTGTATGACCACAAGAGCTAGGCTAATTGTTTGTTAGAGTTAGATTTCTGTGTGACTTGCTCTCCTTTTTAGCCAGGCTTTGAGCTTTTTCCAGTTTAGTGACGTCAGACTATTATGACGTGAAACTATTAGTGATTATGCACTCTTTTTTCCGCCTATTCACTGCGCTTGTTTGTAGGAGCCAGATTCACCTCTATTATGTCAGCCAAGAGCTTCGAACCCTGTATCTGTTTCAGAGCCTATTACAATTCATAAATCGGTTCTCCTGAAACAGTGTTTTCGCTTTTACTTCACTTTCTCACCACATTGCCCCTTGCCCACACAAGCTTAATTAATATAAATTCCTGCATTTCTTGCTTACAGTCAAGTGTTTACCAGTTTATAATACCACCATTCCTTCTCACAACACTTAAGTACACTGCTCACAAAAATTGGGGGATATTTGATTTGATATTTATTTTGTGAGCAGTATATTTTGGGTGTAATTTTGCCACATTCTTTGTGCAAACACGTCTTACGGTGCACAACAGCACAGGGTCATCATTGTTACATTACTTGTTTTTAAATTTTCCACACATTCCATATTGGGGACAAGTCAGTACTGCAGGCAGGTCAGTCCAGTATCTGTACTCTCAACTTCCACAACCATCCTGTCATTAATTGATATCATGTAACTTAGGTCTGATTGGTCAGCTTGACATTTGTGTAGGTGTTATATCAGTAGTTCCAGTGCACTGCGGGAATCGTAACATCTTTGGAAAGCGATGTAGGACATACTGGAGCTCATCTTCTTAAAATACCTTGATATACTCAAAAATAAAAATATAACAAATTGCCTTTAAAAACCCATGGTTCGCCAAAAAAATTCATGACAAACGTTACCCAGGGTGCTGTAGCTGACTCTTATTGCCAGCCAGTACAATCCAACTCCCGACACTTTTTTAGCCATATGAGTCACATTAAATTATTGCCTTGCTTCACAAAGTCACTCACATACGTAGTTAAACATTGCTCTTAACACTTTATAGTTTGTTGATAAAGTTTATGTCTGTAAAGCCAACCACATTACAGTCCTACATTCTTGACACCTGTTTTGGATCCAGACTGTTGTCCTTTGCATTATGCGTATGTGAATTTGGATACACAATTTACTGCAGATCTTCAGTTGTAGTTTAGCAGTCACTTATATGTTGCATGTTGCTCGTTTACTTCTGAGGGACTGTGTTGGGTGGCTCAGTGCTCTTCTGGACATGCAGGTCAGTTCAAGAGCATGACCTTTTCTGTCTAATGTTGGAACAGGTCACATAAAGATGAAGTGATTAAAAAATTAAGACAAAGATTTTAAAAATCTATTTGAGCAGTAAATTTAACTTTTACAAATTAACCATCATAACACATTTTAGCACATGCTTTGTTTTCAGAAATGTAATTAATGAAGAAAAGCTGGCCTACTATTTTGGAATGGCAAAATGTGCTAACGGCTTGATGCTGCCTGGAGATATGTGAAGTGCCCACCAGAGGTGGGAGTAAGTCACACGTGCAAGATTTAAGCTTCAAGTCTCAAGCGAGTCCCAAGTCACTGTGGAAAAATTCAAGTCAAGTCAAGTCTCTGCTATAAGTCAAGCAAGTCTCAAGACAAGTCATTCAAATTATGATGTCCTAACTTGCTAATGTTCTGTTAGCCAGTGAGCGTTAGCTAAACAGACACACAGCTTAACAGTTAGCGTTAGCTTAACAGACACAGTCACTTTCCTCTCTCTGTGGGTTTTGAAGTGGAGTATGAAGTTTGAAGTTGTGGTGGTCGTGTGACTGATTTTGCTACTTCAAACCCTGCACGTTGCTGTTCGCTTTTTGTTCTTCTTATCGACTACATACTTCTTAAATCCAAATTTCAATATTTTAGGATCAGTTCTACCGCGTTCTGATGGGTTGCCAGATTTTTGCGCATTGCAAAACAAAATCACCCAATCATC
>JAUZSV010161701.1:0-21148 GCA_034780495.1 Parotocinclus cesarpintoi | reverse complement strand
CGTGTAAATCACACAATAAAGGTTTAATAAACATTTAATATGTTACATAGCACGTCCCATCTTGTAACATAGGGCATGTTGGTTTAATCGGACCAGTGCGTTATTAGGACCAAAACGATTGCATCCCGATTTGGTCCGATTAGCCGGATTTGACTGTATATTGCTAAGTTTTATGGTTTTAACTAAATCACATGTGCTGCACTAATTGCCTTACTGAAGTGCTAAAGTAGCTTCAAATTGATATTTTACTTTATCCTCCTGAGTTCTCAAAGTCCTCCTGAGTGCAGTAGGATTTAACTGCTTTACCAAGGACTATGCCTTTCCACTCCTGCTGGTCCTGGCATTTGATAATCTCAGGGCCACCAATAGGTATGCTATAATAGAGCACAGTGCTTGCAGTGACTGACTTCAGGATCCCCACAGATACCAAAATCGAAGGACACTGAAGTATAAATGTATTAATTATGCACTCTTGCAATCCCCTTTGGCCATTCCAACGTGCCGTCTATATTTCAGGCGTTCATCAGTCATGTACGATGTGGTATGTTGGGCATACCTAGCTAACATCCTTTCCATCTCATCTCTTCTTTTCCTCTCTGCCCACTCTCATCTCTCGTGTGCACTGTCAGTTCCCTCACACACACCCCCGACCAAGCCTCCCTGTCTACTAGTGTCTTCTGGGATATATACTGCTCACATTTTCATGTAGAGTCATTTCAATTGTTCACTGTTAAAAAGGTTTCTTGTCTGTAAAGCCAGTAAAACTTAATTTATAGGTCCTCTGAGACATATTTTAGAGCTATATGGTATGCTCTCAAGTAAAGTTTGCTGTGGTGACAGACTCCGCAAGTCGGTAGTAGTTTAAAATCTTCTCCACTGTCTACCAGACTGTGTCATAATTTCATTTCCAATAGTTTGACAATCTTCAACTTCTCCCCAGAGACATAGACATCTACAAACATCCTCCTGAACACACCAGAGAACTCTTTTTATCAAGGGAATTTAAAATCTCACATTCCAATTACAAATAACAAGCTGATAACAGATATCTGAGAGATTTGCCTTCAAGATTTGTTCTACCAATGTTCTAACTCATTAACATCTGGTTCCAGTTTCACGTATCTCATGTTCATTTTATTAATATAAAGGAAATTTAAAGAATGTACAAAATAATTACATATTAAATTACTTGTTAAATTATATGGTGGCTTTATATAGTCATGATCGAAATTGTTGGCACCCCTAAAGATTTTTCAGAAAATTAAGTATTTATCCCATAAATGTTGTTATACACGTTTATTTCCTTTGTGTTTATTGGAACAACACAGAAAAAAAACAGAAAAAAAGCCAAACGTGATAAAATTTCATGCAAACTCGGGCTGAATTTTCAAAATTGTGGGTAAATACCTTTGCTTCAAGCATGTGATGCTCGTTTAAACTCACCTCAGGCAAGTAACAGGATAAAAGGAGAGAAGTTGAAGAGAAGAGAAGTTGTCTGTGTGCCACACTAAGCATAGAGAACAGAAAGAGAAGAGAACTGTCTGGGGAATTGAGAACCAAAATTGTAGACAAATATCAACAACCCTAAGGTTACAAGTCCATCTCCAGAGATTATGATGTTCCTTTGTTTGCAGTGTGCAACATAATTAAGAAGTTTACAGCTCAGGGCACTGTAGCTTATCTCCCTGAACATGGACTGAAGAGAAAAATTGATGAAAGTTTGTAATGCAGGATAGTCCGGATGGTGGATAAGCAGCTTCAATCACGTTCCAAAGAAATTCAAGCTGTCCTGCAGGTTCAAGGTGTATCAGTGTCAGCGCAAACTATCTGTTGACATTTGACTGAAATGAAATGCAGAGACATAAAAAGCTAGGCTGCAGTTTGCCAAAATGTATGTTAGTAAGCTAATATCCTTCTGGCAAAACAGACGAGAAAAGGGTAGAGCATTCAAATGGGGTGAGGTCTACAAAGAAAAGAACACAGTACCTACATGGGTCTAAATCCCATTGAACACCTGCAGGAAGCTTGTTGATGGTTATAGGAAGCGATTGATTTAAGTTAAATTTTTTTAAAGGCTGTGCAACCAAATAATAATTTTGTCCAGGCCCATTTTTTTTGTATGAGATTATATCACGTTTGGCTTTTTTTCTGTTTTTTCTGTGTTGTTCAAATACACATAAATAATATAAACATGTGTGTAACAAAAAATGTGTAATTGCAATCAATTTCTGAGATAGATACTTAATTTTCTGGACATTTCATTTCAGGGGTGCCAGCAATTTCAGACCCTTTTTAGCTTTTTGCGCCCTCAAGTGGAGAGCCAGCAGTTTTCTTCTGTTCATTTCATTTGTTTCCAGATGCACTTTAATTTAATTGTAGGTTAAATACATTTTATTTTTAAATAAAAATGAAAAGTGCTGAAAAATAAAGATTTTTTTTTTCTCCCTCCTCAGAAGATTCTTAAGAAGGGACATCCGAGAAACAAGCAATAGAAAAATTCTGGCCTTATCATGATTGAGTAGTAAGTGAAATAATCATGGGTTGAACAGAAACATGTTAGACTGGACGAGAGTGCCACACATTGAATTAATGTATGATCACCCAAGACTGCCAAAACACACTCTCAGTGATGGGTCAAGGACAGGATTAGATTGTCCAGCAGTTCTTGCAGTATCCTCTTTATATTCATTTTGAAATATCTCCTAATATCTGTAAGCAATCGATTTAATGCAAGTAGAAGTATAGAGGCACATGCTTAAAATGTGTCAAAGTATTTTTGTGAAAAGCCTTTCTAACTAATTTTTGAAACGTATTTTATTGAGAAGAGTTACACATTCATGACACATAATGATTTGTACTACATGAGTCATTTACCAAAATCACACACATTATCTTTTCATTTTTGGCTAACCAAAGGAAAATCAGAAAAAAAAAATTCAGGCATGTAACTGCAGCTTCACCAAGTTTGACTTGAGAAATCCTCTGGTGTCTCATTAAGAAAACAGTGTAAGGAGTATGTAATTTTTTTTTTATGAAAAAAGGAATACATTGATGTTTTTGGTGTGTACACCCTTACACCATCATTAGTTCCACGACTAGAATTGCTTAAATAATGTAAGTAAAAGTAAAAACTATATAGGTACAGAAATAATCAAGCACCGAGACCTAAGAATAGCACTACTGGTGAACTGTTGAATGTGAATCTCTAGGATTAGCAGTTAATTTAAAGCTGTGATTAGAGTCAGGTGTTTTCAAACAATGACAATCAGGTGTGAATGGACACACTGCTACATTTAAGTACAGTGATTTATCAAAGTCTGATGTTCACAGCACATGTCTTTGGAAGTAAAGCATGGCATGAGCAAATGAGATGTCTGAAGACTTCAGAAAGAGAGTTTGAAAAGGTTGCAAAATAATTTTCTGCACAGTGGCTCACAGTGGTGGATAGCTCCGCTGACTTACAGCAACAAGGTCCTGGGTTCAATCCCAGGGTGGAGCTGTGTCCTTTCTGTGTGGGGTCTGCATGTCCTCCCTGTGTGTGTGTAGGTTTACTCCCACAGTCCAGACACAGTCCAGACATCGGTGTCTCTAAAGTGGTCCTTAGTGTGTGACTGTGTGTGTGCCCTACAATGTATTGGACCTTGCACCCAGAGTCACCAGTGGAACATAATGGATGGATGGATAATAACCCAAGAGCATGGGATTTTAATAGTCCACAAGGTCATAAACTAATTGAGGATAACTTCTAAGCAACTAAAGAGGTCTCACTGTGGCTAACGTTATCGTTCATGAGTTCATAGTGATTTGACTGAACAGCAAATATGTGCGTGGTGTGGTTGCAAGTAGTAAGCTATTACTATCAAAAAAAGGCATTACTTCTGATGTATTGCACAGAAGGATCCTGAAAATGGTCTTATAGACAGAAGTCACAAACACGTTTTAGTTTATGTTTTAGTTAGAACAATAAATTCTGAATTATACTAGCAAATTATAAAGTCATGGACATTTCTCTATTAACTGATTCTCAAAAGAATATGGGTCATGTAGCAAGGCATTTTTGAATGGCCAAGTCAATGAATTGAACTAAATTCATTAGAAATCATTAGAAACAAAATCTACAACATGAACAAATGAAACGAAGCTGAAAAAACATAAAATATCTCATTTTCATGTTGTCAGGAGTAAGATGAAAGATAATGCAGACTGCGGTAGAATAGTGGGTAAGGTACTGGTCTCTGGACCTGATGGTCCACAGTTGGTTCCTTAAGCATTGCTTGAATTGTAAGATCGTATCAGTTGTAAGTTACTCTGGATAAGGGCATATGCTAAATGCTTTAAATGTCAATAAAAGTGTTTTTATTTGCATTTTCCATACTGTCCCAACTTTTTCTGATTTGAGGTTGTATAATCATTTTTATTTTTCATGGGTATTGGGGATCACTGAGGTTTCTAAACTATAAACTATAACTATAAATAAACTGTAACAGCCTTGGGTTCAACTAAGAATACCTCAGTTTTAGGTCAATTAAGTAAAAGAAAATTAAATAATATTAAATCTTTTAATCCCTTTATACTAGTTTTAAGTTTACAAACAGTAAAGGCTCAACTGTACTGATTGAAAACTTGACATTTGGGTTGGTTGATATATTCAACTGTGTAACATCTGCAAAGTCAAAACAAATGTTTTCGAATAATTTAGCCTAGTGGCAGCGTGTAATAATAATTAAGCCACTGGCTCAGCTCAGGCCCCAGTGGGACACATTACTTTTTTGTAAGTGTACAACTTGTTTAAGGGAACACAGCCATAGAACTTAACAATGGAAGTGTGGCAGAGGTGGCACAGAGTTTGGCTGAGGGAAGGAGGGTGTGATGGTCTGTTTAATGATCTTCTGGGAAATCCTGGAATGTTAATTTAAAAAGTAGAAACCAATAAACCATGTTTTGGGAGGGGAACAGGGTGAATTCTAAAGCTCACAAAGCTTGGAATGAATCAGTGGAAACAACATTGTTAATTGGCAAATCCAAGTTTTAAATTTTTGTGGCCAGTCATCAACAATATGTTATATATGTCAATATTTTCTTGCAAAATTACCAAATGTAATGGTTAGATTTTGAACAGGGTCTGTAATGGGACAGTGCGAGTTTTGGGTCCATCTAGTTGAAATAGATAAAAAAAACAACACACTAAGTCTGAAATCTTTCCTTAGATCCTTAGATCCAGCAGTTGGTCATATATGGTCTGGACAGGCTGCCAGTGTGTGAGGGAGGCTTAGAGCTTCTACACATGCCTGGTCATTTATGTTTTCTATGTCCACAATGGACTGTGCTAAGAAATGTATTGTATTTTTATTATTACAAATCTTGAGAGTTTGTGTTAACTTACAGTCGTGGCCAGAAGTTCTGACAATTGGTTTTCACAAAATTTGCTGCATCGATTTTTTATCATTTCAATGATTATCTTGTTATCTAGGGAGAAAATGTTAATTTTTTTAAATTAACAGCTGATATCTCAATGGAAACACATGCAGCCATAATTGTATTGAATTAGAAAGGTTTCACAGGGAAAGGACATTGCTGATTATAAGATAGCACCCAGACTTACCACTTATCGAATCATCAGGGTACCCAAGAAAGTCAAGCAAGCGTCAGGACTATCTCCTAAAGAGGATGCAGCTATGAGATCACGTCACCACCAGTGCAGAGCTTGACCAGGAGTGGCAGAGGGCAAGTGTGGGTTCATCTAAATGCATACCGAGAAGAAGGTTTTTAAGAGTATGGCTTGGTGTCAAGAAGGGCAGCAAAGAAGCTACTTCTCTCCATGAAAAAAACATCAAGGACAGACTGATATTCTGCAGGAAGTTTAGGGATTGGACTGCAGAACACTATAGAGTACTTTTACTAGTACTAGATTCATTTGCCAATAAAAAGTAAAAAAAAATTATACCATATAAACATCTGACAAAACATTCTAAAAACAACGCCGGCAAACTTGAGGCATTCTGAAAACTTAAACTTTCAATGACTGTAGATGCAGGAGGATTTATCATTTTTATGCACAATTATGTTGCTACTTCACAAATTAACTTTCAATTAGCTTAATTATTCTTGAACTTCCTAAGCTAATTATTAAAAACATTATAATTGGGATGTTACGGTTTCAGAGTGAGGTCATCATCTGGGTGATGTAGCAGCTGCCTTTACTGGCTTTGTGAAGATAGATATGAGTACAAGCCCTGGCAAAAATACGAAATAACAAATATTGACGATGCTATTTCAATTTTTTTATTTTGCAAAAGCTAAATTAATTGCAGACATGCCACAAACAAAATAGTTTATCAAAATTTGAACATTCTGGCATTATGAAACAATAAAAAAGAGATGTTGTGGTCAGTTACTATAGCTTTTTTAGATATGGTAAAACATTTTTGTAGAGAATCTGTAATCACTCTATAATGTACAGTTCTAAAACACTTGCAGCACATTACATTTAGTAATTATCATCAGTTCATACCTTGAGAGAGCTGTTGTACAAAGCGGAGTGACGTATTGTGTGACATGAGAGGTCAGTTGAATAAGGTTACAGTAAACTAAAGAAAAACAATCATCTACATTACTCACCTAAAAAGTAGGGGATTAGGTATCCCCTAATTAAACAGCTTTCTCTATCTCTCTTTGATAGACATTAAATGTCAAATCAGGTATAGTGATCTAATCTAAAAATGCAGAAAATAAACATTAAAGAAACTCTTTCATTTAGTAAACAACATTTAAACATTTAAATATAGAAAATCACAGCAAATTAAATCTTTGAGACTTAACAAACTGAGATAAAATGTAAACTGTAATAAACTGTCATGTAAGCTTGCATCATCAAATACAGCTCTGAGTAAGAGTGTCCTAACTTCAAAATGTAATAAACTTAAGAAAATCAGTATACATATTTAAAAGATATAAAATAACTGCAGGATTAGACAAGGCTTTATTTTACTTCGTATTGCGGCTTAATTGTGGGACACGACCAAATGTGGGCGGAGCAGGAGACTGATATTAGCTCTCTTTCTATGGACTCCATGCACTCCGAATAAAGTGAAGTGAAGTGAAGGAAGCACAGTCTTTGAAAAGCCTTTGAGGCCAGGGAGAACACAGTAACTGTGTTACACGCTGAGAAGCATTTCTTTCCTATCATAGACCTTATAAATGATTGGCTGCTCGTGTGTCACTAAAAACACCTTTCATTATCAAGGGATAATTTAGGCTGTTTATGCATTTTTCGGGTCTGACCATCAAACTTGGCATATTTGTGCCTTCTTGGCAGCTTGAATCTAAAGCATTAAAGGAAAACAACTATTGAATATTTTATCGATACATGTTGTTATTGTTTTATTGCCCAGTTCTATTTAGGCCTACAGACAAACCTTTCCTTTTTAGTAGGGGTGTAATGATACTCTCTGCTCACGATTTGATTTGATTCACAGTACTGAGTTTACAATTTATTTCTCTCATGATCATTAATTTTACATTAGATAAAAAGCATTCCCTTTTTATATCTGAAGTATAATCAATGCAAAATAAAATGTATTGTATAATATTTTAAACAAAAACAGTTAGTTCCGATCTCACAATCTGATTGGTTGAGAAGTGTTCTAACCGTGCTGTTATAAGTGATAACAACACGGCTTTCTCACACTAAAGCTGTATCACTCCGCGGACGTTGCCTAGTAACGACATATACACACAAATATTTTTGTATCTGTGCTTATACAACCTGAAAAAATGAATCAAATGGATGCTTTTAACATAACATTGGACAGACTCTGAAGAAGAGTGTAACTCCACACCTACATTTAATTCTGAACCTACCATTACCACAAAAACGGTTAGGTCGACTGCAGAGCAACTGAACGTGCTGGAACTGGCTCGAAATGAGCTAAATACACTTCAACAAACAAAGTGAGCTACAAAATTACACCAACAGTTGTTGCCTTCTTAACCAAGCTGCTTGCCTATTGTCCTGTAGTCCGTCATAGCCTCGTGCAGGTCTGCAGTTTTGTCCCTGGTGTCAACTTTTTGGTCTGGGCCATGGTGATTGACAGGGAGGGAGATGGACAGGTGTCTTTTATACAGGTAATAAGCTAATGAGGTAACAAGTTAAAACAATTAATACAGATAATGAGTGCAGGAGGGCTAACAGGTCTTTGAGAGTCAGAATTCTTGCTGGTTGGTAAGTATCAAATACTTTAATTTATTTAAAAATCATACAATGTGATTTTATAGATTTTTTCTTTATATTCTGTCTCTAACAGTTCAAGTGTACCTACGATAAAATTACAGACCTATTCATGCTTTGTAGGTTTTAACACTTGCAAATATTGTGTATTAAACACTTATTTTCCCCACTGTATAGTGTACTTAGAAGCCTAAAGACAATTTTAAACATTGTATATACACATTGCATTTAAAATACAATAGTTACTGTATGTAATGGGAATTTAAACCTAAATCTAATACAGTTACAACAAAATAAATACACTACGTTAATCAGACACACTCAGCAACGGGTACTGTATAAACACAATATCTTTACTGTGAAAAGTAATTCCATCTCTAAATGAAAGCCATATAAAGATTTGCAGAAGGAGAAGAATTTGAACAAAGGGTTGTACATAAATTATTACTGTCTGTCTCAATACCTGCCCAAAAACGTCCATTCTGAGTTTAGATTATAGGTATGTACAGGTTAAATTATTAAGGTTTATGCCCACAGTAATCTTCCAAAGACTTTAACATGTCACTTATTTTTATCTACATACAAATGCTGAAGGCATAGGAGAGGTCACTCAGGGTCATTTTTGTTATTGAAACAATTGGCTCTAGAGGGATTTGCCCGTTTTTTTTGTTTTGTGTACCCAAACCCTGCAAATGCTGACAGATGAGTAGAGAACAATCAGTCTCGCATGAAGCTGAGAGAGAGAAAACTCTGACCATGCTTTTCTCTTCACATTTGTTCTGGAGAGACTGATTCTTTATAACCACAGTAGTATGTTTGTCAAGTTTGAATTACACTTTTCCATAGCACATGAGCTGGCAAACTGCCTCGCCGGCAATAAGCAGCAGCATTTGTGTGAAAGAGTGAGAGAGAGAACTAGGGAGGGGGTTAAAGACTGGATCTATGAACCTGTGAGTGTGTGCTGGGACAAGGGAGAGTTACTTGATGCAGGACTGTGTGAGGACACAGCTCTGGCATACTTAAAAACTACTTACACACCCAGAGAAGACTATGTTCTGTCTGAGAGGTAAGACTAATGCATTTGGAAGTAACAGAAAGAGAGAGAGAGAGAGAAAGCAAAATAGAGCTGGGCACAAGAGTGCTGAATTTACTGCTGAAAACGGAGGAGAGGAGGACAAAAGAAAGAAAAGTTTGTTAGCTGAAGTGTTTGGTTTCAGATGGCTCCCTGCTCCGTTCTCCACTGCTTTCTTTGTTTTCTCGTGAGGAAACAGAGCTAACAGGCTACTAAGGGAGTCATGGGTGAGTCAAAAGAGTTCAGGAAAACAAAGTTTTCTCCAGCTGTTTAAATATAGAGATTTTGGTCTCTTGTAATTTTGCTTATCTCAGCATTGTGCAGCTGCTGTAGATGTCACTCCTCAATGCCACCAAGTTCAGATTTCTAAGGAATGTGAGGTCATTTATTCCATTTGTGACACACACTTATTGCATTGGATATTTTCTGTTATTGTCTTGGTTTTGACATACTGAAGTTTATGAAATGATTTTTCTCAGCTAAACATCATAGATGGACTGTTTTAATATTAGGTGAAATGATGATGTTAGATGGCTTTTGTTTGTATGCTCTCACTATCTCTTACTATCTTGCAATTTCTTACTCTCATTCAGATCTAGTGACATTTTCAACAAGTGCTGTATATATATATATATTATCTCATATGTCAGGTAGAAGTTGTCTGCTTTGCACTGCAAACTAGATTTTTGCAGCTTAATCACCTTTCTTATTGATTAGTGACAAAAAGTTCACGTTCATGGTGTTGTTGTCATGTAATTGATCCCAAGCAAAACTTTGACACTGAATATTCAGCTAGCAATAACTCATGACCATGATTTGCATATAATGCATTTGCTTGTCATGAACATTTAGGACTTTTTTATCAGCTGGGTTGCACTAATGGCCAAGAGAAGATTTCAAAGACAAGATAAACTTGATCAAAGACCAGTAACTTTGTTCATTTTACTTTAGGTACTCTTTTTTGTTTCTGCACACTCCATTTTAATGGTTACAATTATTGCTCCCCCTAGTAAAGTCAGAGACAGCAGCTTATCTGCAGTTTGTGTCATCCTCTACTTCTTCATCAGTGCTTACATGATGCTGCCTACAGGATGCTGGTGGTTCGACATTTTTGCTTGGTGACACTGACACTGAGGTGTTTAAAAACCCCAGGACTCTGCTTGTCTGATCCAATCATACTAGCACAGAGGTCCACCCAAATATTACCTTATTTCTACTGGTCCTGTGTATGGTTCCTGACCCTTACAGAGAAAAGGGGACAAACATGCAGTATGCAGTATATGTGGACAAACGCATGGACTACAGTATGTTATTGTAGAAGTACAAAATACATCTGAGGCTCTGATACTTGTGTGTGTAGGATGCCGAACACTGAGGACCGATTTTTGATTGAAGATCAATGATATTTGCTAAGATATTTAGCAGCAGTCCAGGGTCCTTGGGTGTTACAATGCAGTGACAGTGTGCTATATCCCCTAAGGTTGAACAAGATTTTAACTTTTTGAGTGGGCTTACTTTTAAATGGGTGCTAAATGTGATTGGGACAAATATGTACCTTGATTCTTAAAGGATTATTGAGTAGAAATTCTGATTGTCTTTATTTGTATAATTTTATTCTACTTTACAATTGACACTAAAAGGTTAAATGCTGTCCTTTGTGTGTATTTTTTTATTTACTTCTATGACCTTTAAATTAGTAGTGGCCAGTATGACAAATGATTATTACTGAAAACATTATCAAGGCATTTTCTAAATGATACTTGTGATTGCAGGCAAAATGCATCACTTGCAACTTATTCTTAAAAACTAGTATTCAATTATTATCACATACTTTGTAAAGTGATTTTTGAAAAGGAACACAATAGGAGAAGGATATGAAAAAGATTTTAGAGGCTAACCCTTTGAATAATACTCAGCACATTGTTTAGAAGTGGGAATTGTATAGCACCACCAACGCCTTACCAAAGTTAGGCCATGGATTTCTGTGAGCAGTGTATATTGAATCTGAAATCTTACATAATATGAAACACAGTGTTATTTGTGTTAATTTAATTTAAAGAAAAATGGATGCTGCAAAAAGCAAGGCACCTTATAGTGGGCAGGTAGTGCACCTTCCAGCATGACAATGACTCTTAACACAATGCCAAAGAAAACCCAGAAAAGGATGCAGGAAAGGAAGGCGAAAACCCTTCAGTCAAAGCCCTGAACACATAAGAAAACAAAAACATAAAACATTACCACATTTCCAACTCCAGCATTCATGTGACCATATACAAATACACATACTCTAATCAGCTGCAAGGCGTGTGTCTATCCTCCCTAGCATTACTGGAATTCTGTGCGTGACCCCACTAGTCATTCTGAGGCTAAGACATTGAGCTTAACTTTCACACATCACTAGGGATCAATTATAAAACAAAGGAAAACTGTGAGAACTATTAACGGAGTAATCAAGCATGTTTTGTCAAGACCTTGCAGTATACTTCTACTAATACACTAAAGGGAATGGCTTTAGGAATGGATACATGTTCTGATTATGAAAATCTATCAGCATCATTCTTTAAACATGAAAAGGATACATGTCTGTTCTCATAGTCATAAAATTTTAAATGACCTTGTTTAAGCAGAGTGTAATTTATTTACCAATGACTTCTTGTATGTTTTTTGGCCAGTTTGACTCTGTTTTCTAATGATCTATTCATTAATGTAAACCATATTACAAATATTAGGCCAACTACACTACTCACAAAAACAGGGGTTATTTTACTGGAGATATTTAATTTTGACATTTCCCTCAATTTTTTTGAGCAGTATATGTAATGGAATGGGTCTGTCTGGAAACTGGTGGTTTAAGACTACTTTTTAAAAATACACTGCTTACAAAATGTAGGGGATATTTAAAAATCAGTATGAAGAGAATCCCACTAGAACTGCTGAATAATCTGATCCTGTCCATGACCCATCACTGTCAGTGTGTTTTGGCAGTCTTGGGTGATCATACACCCTACTGAACAGTCAATTTTTTTGTTTCATATTCATTTTGAAATAATCCCAAATTTGTGTGCGCAGTCTAACTGTATCATCAAATTGTTGGAAAATATGTATAATCACAGTATATTATTATGATATAATCATAATAATAACTTTGCGTCACTACCTAGATATTTTAACTTTTAATTTAGTACCTAATTTGGCTCAGTAAAGCTGAGTGGGACTTTTCACTGTCACATACCTCCCAACACAGAATTCTTTCACTTAGTCCTAAATTTCCAAAGTACTGTACATTTAGTGGGGTGGGGAAATTGGTTGGTGTCAATAATCACAATAAATGACCCCTAGTACACATGAGATGATAGAAATATTTGCGGTGGTCTTAGTACTGTAATCATAAGAATGCAGCATTTGGCTTTAAGCTGAAGTTCGATCCAATTATAAGGTTTATTACATAGCAATGTCTATTCCACCAACATGGCATTTGTGTTGGTATGTAGTCTTGTGGTATGTCTATATATAAACACATATTCTCATGCAAAATATATATGGTTAATGTTACTAATGCAGCTGTTTGTTGTCTTGTCTGGCAATTCGAATTCAACACATCACAATTAGTCATTTTGATTGGCATGCAATATTTGTATATTGTATAATACATGTATAATATGAGTATTTATACATGTATTTTCTACATAGTGAAGACACTATCTTGTATTTTTGAATTAATAGAAGGGAAGCACAGTGTGATGTCAAACAAAGTTAATCTCAGTTGGATGACAGCAGCAATGAACCCAGGAGAAATTAGAATTTGGTCCCACAAATGACTGCCATACTGAGGCCCTTTACATATGTGAAAGCTATTGTTGCTCACTCCCAATCCTTCTACCCGGACAGAATAGTGGATTTGCCCCAGTGTGCACACACAACAGCCCGGCTGGACAGAAGGGACTTTGCAGACATTTTAGTCCTGGTGCAACCTCACACCTTATGGGAGTGCCTCATTTCTATTCAGAGCTACTGAGTTGTGTTATTTAATGGGCTGCCAAGCTAAATTTATCTAAATGCTGACCATGGGATAAAACCCATAAAACCATTTAGTAATTGCGTAGTATTATAAAGCAAACTTCACAATTTTTGTTTCTTTTCTCAAGTAATTTACAAAGATTAAATGTCATGATTCACCCTGAAATGACTACAATTACTAAACAGACTAACATTAAAGAAATTTAACTGTCATCATCTGATGTGTAGACTATTTTCTTCTCAGTCTTTTCAGGAAATTGTTTATGTTACACATCCAGTGGTGTTGAATAATCACTTTTTGGAATGGTGAAACGCAATGCTTATTTCTTATGGAGACTGGAAATTACTTTACATAAAGAAGAGAAGGGTCACTTTACATATGCTCTTTTTCTCTTTGGTGCCTGACAAATCTCCCAGTGAACTTACATCACATAATTCCACAAACTGCAATAACCCATGCCTGCGGTCAAATAGAAGCTCAGAAGTTTTTTAAAGCTGTTTCTGAACTATTTCATGTTATTTTTTTCACTGGTCGGGAAATATTGTATTTTCCTCCAATGTGGTGTGTGTGTGTGGCTTGAAGTAAGTGCCGTTGTTCCAGCTTTTAAGTTGTTGGTGTATATGTTGCAAATACAGTTTAAACAAACCATTACCAGAATTCCAAGCTCGGCACACATAGCTAACTGATATTACTGGTGTTTGATAGATAGTATATCTAATTTATTATCTACAGAAATGTAATGTAGTGTCAAGAGTGAGGCATGAGGACCGCAAAGATTTGTGTTTCAAGCTGGGCTGGGTATAAGCATAGACAAAACTAAACACTGGACTACAGATCGTGCCAGTACACAGTTCCACTACACTCAAAACAGACAGTGGAGAGATAACACTTTAGGCCATAGGCTATAAAGCATTTAATTTGGTGGTGTAGCATACTCCAATTTATACATGGCAAGAAACACTGTGCTTGGGGTTGGAATTATTTGGAACGTATGCAGTTTTGAGTGTAAAAAAATGGCTGAATGGGGCAACGTGTGTTGTGATGGCATAAACTTGTGTATTGATATTGTTGTATATTATACACTCACTGGCCACTTCATTAAGTATACCGTTTAACTGCTCGCTTACACATCCAATCACATTGTATCAACTGCGTTTAGGCATGAAGACATGATCAAAATGACATGCTAAATTGAAATTGGACATCAGAATAGGGAATAAAGGTGATTTAAGTAAAAATAGCAAGGTTGTTGGTGCTAGATGGTCTAAAGGGTAAAAATGCCAGTTGATGCCAGAGATCAGGGGAAAGGCAACAAATAACTCAAATAACCACTCCACCACAACTGAGGTATGCAGAAAAGCATCTCTGAATTCATAAGATTTAGAAAAATGTAATGAAGAATGTAATGAAAAATCTCTTCAATATTCAATATTCTCTTGTACTGCAAAGTGATTTATATTGCAAAAACCTGCAAAATATCATAGTACAATAATACTGCATTGGCTGGTACATTGTCACCAGTAGATGGAGCACATGCTTATTCTTTCCTCATACCCATGTGTGTTAACTTGCTTGGACTAGCAGCTCTAATGCAACTGTGAATTGTCTTTAAGTAAATTGTCTCTAAAAATCTGTAAGTAAATAATTTTTAAGCACAATGTTAAAAATTGTACATTTGTTTTCTTCTGCCAAGTCCCTAATTTGTATTTAAGAGTGTGCGTAACTGAGCATTAGCTTTACTTCAAAACTGGTTTTCTGTTGGGAAACAGCATCCATCTAAAATCATTGCCTATCATTTCCCTAATATAAAAAGTAAGGAGTATGAAACATTTGCAAAGCATGATATACTTTTGTGGGTTGACCATCTGCAGTGCAGGAGCCTGTGATAATCCAGTTTTACAGATTAGCTGTACTAGACAAGCAAGCTTAGTAAGGCATTCTGTCGATCTGGACTCATTGACATTAGCTGGACTTTTTCCTTCCTGATCTCTTTTTTTGAGCATGTGTATTTACTGATGTAATTAGGGTTCCATTGTGCTCCATTAAGAGCTGCCATCTGGGATGATTTTTGCTGGTGTTTTTCAGAAAGACTTAGTGAGATGTTATGCTCTCAGTTTTAAGGCTATTCAGTACATGTTTTGAAAGGAAGAGGAGACTGGATTGAGGGTGAGAGGCAAAACAAATAAATCTCATGATTGCTTACCCTGTACTGGAATGCTGAAGTTCAATTATTGCTGAAGAAATTATTTTAAACACAGAATGATTGCATATGTAGACTGCCTATCTACCCAGCCAGCCATAAACTGCTGGAACTGTACATACTACGAAGACCAGGAAGAGCTCCTTCCTCTGTACACCCCCAAACTGAGCAACCTCCAACCCAAAAATGGAGGGAGCCTCCGTCGCAGACTCCTCATCTCCAAGATCCAGCAGCAGCAGACTGTTTTGCAGCATTCCAGACACCGTGATGATCATACAGCATTGAAAGGCATTCAGAAGCAACACAGCAGCACCTTCAGACCCACAAGCCAGGAGTGTAGAGGTAGACCAGTTTCAGATGGAGGACATTCACCAAATAATCATGTATTCATCACAGGTATCGCTTGAGCGTAACTTTATTTTCTGTTTTGATTAAAATATTTTTCTACAGTGTAGAAACACAATTGAGAGGTGCAGAGGCTGTGAAGTTGTGTGGGATTTTTGGATTTACTCGGGTAGAGGTTTGTTGGTGGTGGTCACAGCAGTGTGTAGATTGGTCTGTGGATGAGCATGAGGTAGGCTGAGACAAGATAGCTTTTAAGGTATTCATATACAAAAGCTATTAAGATGAGATTCTGAAATGAGATTGCTATTAGTGAAGCTCACTAAATCTATCAGGGAGCTCGGATGTTAGATGTTTTTATTTGTCCTTGCTTAAATCTTAAATAGCGCAAATCGTTTTTTGAGCTGAGCTGAAATATATAAATATATAAATATTCTTTACTCAGGGGAATGCAGATTGGCAAAAAATCAATTTAGTAATTTATTGTGAAACAAGTGATAATAAAAATCTTTTTACATTCTTTCTCAGCCTTTCAACTTTCTACTCCTACTATATGTCTGCTCACTATGGCGGTCAGAGCTTTTAGCCACTCAGCTCTTTATCTTTGGAACTTAGAAAATCCACTGCACCTCAATGAACTTGACAGGTATTCCTGTTTCACCACAATCAAATTTTACTTTTGGGGGGAAAATCATGACAGTCAACTTGTAGTCATTGTCTTTGGTGAGGCTTATTAAAGGAGATTGGACTATTGCAAACCTTATTAAGCTCCCAGATCCTTAACAGGTGTCAGAGATGACCACTTTAGGGTAAAAGCTCATTCCTCAGAGGCAAGCTGTTCCTTGTCCCTTTTACAAGAGAGGCACACGTCGCTCAAAGACCACACTATACAGAACATAAAATGCAGGTTTATTTGGAGTAAACAAACCTGAGAGATTAATATTGAATTGACTCTTGAGAACACCCTGCCAAATTACCAGAGGTGTATACATTACTTTTCTTCAATCTACCTAGTATGTTAACGTTAGAAATGCTCCAAATCAAGAGAATACTTTGTGTTGTGGATAATCTGAATTTCTTTAATTCTGCATTCCTCCACCAGATGGCATCAGATCAATTTTCCTTTCCATCCTTTAAAAAATTTATTTATTTATTTGGCTTCTTTAACGTCGCTATCGGCATCAGTGCCCATGTAAGCGACGCACACAAGGTTATATCCATACTCAAGTTCAACTTAACATCAGTCACATATATATACACAAGTCAATGCCAATTTGGAGTAATCAAACAACCTAACTCATGTCTTTGGACTGTGGGAAGAAACCGGAGTACCCGGAGTAAACCCACGCAGACACTGGGAGGACATGCAGACTCCACACATAAAGGACCAAGGCCGCTCCACCCTGGGATTGAACCCGGGACCTTCTTATTGTGAGGCAGCGGTGTTAAGTATCAGTGGAAAGTGTTACTATGATAAAACATACAGTAGCAGTAAATTAAATTAAAACTAAGACCACTAGTGAAAATACTGTTTTCTTCAATTAGAGTGTTTTTCCTCCATAGTCACCTGATCTAAACCCTATCCAGAGCATTTTTAAGGGCACCTGAATACAGTGAAAGCCAAGCATTCAATAACATCACAACAGGTTCTTTTGAGTATTGTAAAGTGTTTATGTTTGCATAACATGAATCATCATTTTGCACAAACTTTTGGAGTTCACACTGTTATTGCCGCAAAAGAGGGAAGATCAATATGCTTTAAATTATTCTAAAGATTATTTTGAACATTTCAGTTCTATTATTATTATTTTATATGTGGATTGTTTAATGTGCCATGGATAATAGTTAATTTAAACCTATTAGAATAAGAATCCAAATGGCTTCTATTAGAGCTTTTTATTTAGACCTTAATGGGTAGACAATCATGAGATTCAGCTTTTTTTTAGCATAGCTAAATAGTTACATAGTTACAGTCACCTCTACAATTATTCAATTATTGGCACCAAAGATGGCCTTATTTCATTAGTTTAATCACACACTGACAAAATGCAAAAAGTCTAACTTTAATTTTGTCTGAGAAACAAGTAAATAATTAGTTGTTACTAAATTGTTTCCCATTCATATTTTACTTTTACTACATACTAGGGGCAAGTGCTGGGCTATCAATATGAGGTTCAATTCAAATAAGAGAAATTTGTGTTGTACTTCATGAAGTACGTCAGATAATGGCATATAAAAGTTGCTAGTCACTTGAACATTTTAATATGAAGTTAGTAATGAAAAAAGTTTCAGTAGGATAGAACTATGACAAACTTCCCTGGAAGAGGACCTGTGTTTATTCTTCCCCTGTGCAATGCACGGTGAGGCAGATGGTAAGAGAGAGAGGAAAAACATCCCCTATGATCAGTTTTGGAGAGCTACAGAAACGGAGCTTGGGACAACAATTTCTCTAAAAATCCTCAGATGGCATTTCCATGCCAGCAGATTATTTGGAAGTTTTGCCAGAAATAACCACATATGTGGTTCCGTTTGCCTGGAGGTCTTTAGGTCTGGAGGTCTGCTATTGAGCCCTTAAATGCCAGATGAAATGCAAATTTAACATTTTGACAAAAAACATTGAAGATGTGTTTTGCCTAAAAAGAACTATGCTGATTGTTAAGTATGCTGTATAATCTGTGATGTTTTGGGTCTGTTTTTTAACCCAAAGGCAAAAATCTGTCTGCAGAGAAAATACAAATGGTTTATCACTGAATCTTTCAGAAGTACAGTGATCCAAACCATATGACAGAATTAACAGATTACCGAGCTTCTGCCATAACCATCTCCGTTCTCCTTGATCCAAACCCCATAGAATAAGCACAGGTGAGAAATAGGGGCGAGTGCTCAAGAAAAGAACTACTAACCTTGTTTGATCTGGAGGGATTCTGTAAAGAGGAATGTTTTCAAATTCCCTGCTCTAAATTCTCCAAATGTATAAGATGTTATGGAAGTGCTGTTTAATAGGCAATGGGAGGCTTTATTTGTATTTATTTTTTAAATACAGGAATGACAATAATTGTGGCACACAAAAACAATTATTCTTAATGGGTATTTTTGCTATGGTTTACTTTAAATATTAGATTATGTTAACTCACCAAAACCATGAATTTCCCATGATAAGTTTTACTCAAACTAGGGATGCACCAATACCACTTTTTCCTTACCGATACCAATACCGATACCAGCTTTTCAGTTATCTGCCGATACCGAGTACCGATACCGATACCAACTCTGACTTAAATGCTCGATATTAGGCTATAAATCCTGATATTTATAGTGTTCCACTTTTTATATGTTGTATTTTTTATGTCTCATCCTGAATATGTTATAATAACCTTGAAAGAACACAATTTACTGGTTGAGTAACTGCACATTAAAAAGTTTCAGAGCTATGAAAAAATAAAAATTGCCACAATGCAGAAACGCATGCAAGAAGGAAAGTATAAGCTTCACAGCTTTTTAATTGTTTACATTCAATTCACATTGCAATCACATTTAAACAAGTTGCTCAAACCAAAATAGTGCTAACAAAAAATTTATATGTAAAAAAAGGTTTGAGCTGCTTGGTTATTTGCATGTAGCATAAAGCCACACATTTTGAAAAAAAAAAGCCAGTGTACAAACAAAAGGTGCAGCAAGTTCAATTTAAACAAACATAAGTGGAGCTTTTGTGCATAAACATGGCTTAGCTTTACTTTAGCATCAATTTAAGGTTTTTCTTGAGAAAAAGCAGCATTTCTGCTCTTTCTGCAAGGATCCTGTTCCTTTGTTCATTCACAATATGTGAGGCTGCACTGAAGACTCTTTCATTCTCAGTACTACTGCATGGGGCACTGAGGAAGCTGACTGCTAGGGTTGCCAGTAAAGGAAACTGGGTTTGGCTAGTTCTCCAGCACTCCAATGGATTGCTTGACCGAGACACTGTTGGCTCAGAAAGATAGGTGTGGACCTCGACTGTAGCCCTCATGCTTGTATGGCTGGATTTTGGTTCCTTCTGCTGCCGGATTTCATCTAATAAGCCACCAAGACAGCTTTTTTTCCGACTTCCAACATCTACACATGGGTTCTTCTGAATTGGCTCAGCTGAGGCAGCTGCAGGACCTTTTTGTTCCATCTTCTCAACCACTTGTGTCAAAGCAATCTTTGCCTTTTGCAAGGAGTCTGAACTTGTGAAATACCTACAACAAATAAGCTTAATCAGCTCATAATAACCATTCAAAGACAGCAAGTATGTTTTTGTAGCAACATTTTTGGTAGCAACATTTTAATATATTTATATATTCAAAACAATAGGACAGCTGGCCTACATAATTTATTACAACTATTTTGTAAATATATAAATCAGTACGCCTATACAAATGACAATTTGAGTTAATTTATTAAAACAATGTTATCCATAGCCCTATATCTAGATTATATATTGGGCAAAAAGAGTCTATGGCTACAAAACGTGGTAAAAACTGACCTGTATTTGTATCTCGGATCGAGGAGTTGCAAATGAGTACAGTGGCTCTTCCTCAACCGTACTAAATCTAGAGTTAACAGCATCCAGTAAGGTGCTTTTCATCGTTTTTATTCCTTGGTCGGCCTCAGTTTCTTTGTGGAAAAGGCATCGAAGGACAGTAACAGCGGGGATCACGTCAGCAGCTGATGCAGACGAAGAGCTAAGCTCACTGGTTAACTCCTCAAAAGGCTCTAGAACAGCGAGTGTTTTCTCAAGCAGTCCCCACTGATTAGCGGTCAATGTGGCTGGCAGATCATGGTCAGCTGCATAAGCACACAGCGGCCGTTTCTGTTCAATCAAAATTTGGACCATGTAAAACATACTGTTCCACCTGGTATGTACATCTTGCTGCAGTCGTTTAACAGGTAAATTCAGGTCAGCCTGAATATGCTAACGAATATGGCCAACGATTTTCCTCCCGCTAGTCAGTGCATCACAAATGTGTTGTACGTTGTGACAAGAGACATTCGTGCACAACGAGGTTTAGCAAGTGGGCAGCACACCCTAAACTAGATAGCCCCAAATCCTTCATGGTCTTTACCATGTTCTTTGCATTGTCTCTCAACACTATATGGACACGGTTCTTTGGAATATTCCATTCCTTAAGCAAGTCCTCGAAAGTTGCCGCGATAACCTCAGCAGTGTGTCATCCGTGGAACGGCTTGGCTTGCAGAACTGCGCTTTTCAACGTGAAATCCGCATCCACCCACGAAGCAGTCAAACTTAATAAGGTCATCGGACACACG
>JAUZSV010161600.1:0-13237 GCA_034780495.1 Parotocinclus cesarpintoi | reverse complement strand
TAGACACAGTTTCTTGCACAGAAGTGTCAGCGTTCTTAGACTAATAACAACCCCATGCTGATGGGCCAGCAGATTGAGTATTTCTTAATTGGTAAATCCGATGCGAAAGTACAACTTTATCAAATCCTCAACGCCCCTCATTTTATCAGGAGTATAATAATGCGACTATCCTGGTTGTATTCTCCTAACGTTACGACTTTATTCTCGTAAGATTCCGACTTTATTCTCGTAATCTACTGCTTTTTTTTTTTTTTTTTTATTTTTATTACACATTTTTAGTATGTCATGTTCACTCGTGGTCATGCACTGACTTATTATAGAGTTGTTACAGACTTTGCGTTCTTTAACACTTTTTTTGGAAGAAGTGTATTTGTGGGCGGGGCCAGAGTGGTTAATTTTACGTGAGAATAAAGTACAAACAGTGCTGTTGTCTAATGCCATCCTATTTTCTGTAACAATCTTTCTCACCAGTTCTCGCGAGGTTAGTGACATTTCAGTTTGGACAGGCACAGGAATGTTTTTAAAAATTATACTATAATATGGGAAATTTACGGGAAAATACTAATATGGGAGGACGCGGGACAGAGGAGTAAATTACGGTAGTTTCCCGGGCCAAAACGGGAGACCTGAGAGGTATGATGTGTGTGTGTGTGTATACATATATATTATTGTAACTTAACAGCTGTTTTTTTCTCTCTTTCCGCCAACAGCATAATTCAGCTAGTGTACATTTAACAAAGTGAAAGTCTCAGGAGAAACAAGGCTATTAAGTTTATGCTGAGACTTTCATTTTGTTCAATGTACATCTAGTTTTCATTTTCAAGATGAGGAACACATCAAGTACAGATAACTTGTAAGTAAATTAAAGTTTAATTTCACAGTGGTTAGTTACATTATTACATGTGCACAAAATTATGATTCGGATTGATAGGGTAAATTTGCTTTAAAAAGATCTGCTGTGTATGTCTGAAACATCCTAAATGTTTTAGTCAGCTAAAATGTAATTTAATTGTGGCAGTAATACTTGTGCTATGGTAAATTAATTTATGCTATGATGGTCAAATATGTAAAAAATACACAGAACAATTAGGGGTATTGAATTATGGGAGATTTCGAATTTGGAGCATCACCTAATTTTGATTAAAATTTACAAAAAATTGTAAATGTTAAAATTGACTCACTTCACATAACTACATCCACATTGCACAAATACCGGATAGACCAAGGAATAAGAAACAGCTTGCCATTATCACATAGACTAATATAACATTGCATTTTTATGCTTAAGAAGCAGTACAATTGAACCCCATAGTTTTCATTAAAGGATTTTTTTTTGTAAATAACTGCTTGTAGTACTAGATGACACATCTCATATTCTGTATAGCAGCATTTACTTTCTTTGGCTAATGTATATTTTACTTGGGGAGTTTTTTTGTTTGAGTTGAAGAAAATGGCACCTGTTGTGAAGGTCATTGATTGCTTGGCACAGAGCCAGTATTTGGTTTTTTGTTTGTTTTTGTAATAATTATTTTTTTATTTGGAAAAAAAATGTTGTTTTTTTTAACTGATAAATGATTGATTTGTTATGCAAGAAATTATCACTACAATGTCCACCTTAAAAAATGTACTTTTTGTTCATGGTTTGGATTGTTATTATTTAAGCAGTAGATACAAAATGGGTAAGCTAAAATAATAAACTTGATTTACATAACAAAGTGGATATATTTAAACATAAGTGGTCACACTAATGCACAACCCATAAGCATGCTTGCACACATTCCTACTAGGACGGACATACACACCCTTTTAAATTATATTATTGTGCAATTATTTAAAATAAATAGTACAGCTTACACTTTACATCCACATTATGACTCACCATTTATAATTCAGAGATTTGGGAATTGGAGTCATATTAAATGAAGATTTGAATGTTGCTAATTTTGCAGTTGCTAATTTTGTTACATTTTATAGGTGTTACCAAGTTAAAGCAGAATTGCTTGCAGCCTGCACAAAAGGTAATGAAGAAATAAATGCATCTCTATGCATTATACATTCTGTCCTCTAACATTGTTTTACATATATATATATATATATAAACATAATAAACATAATGTTAGCGGACAGAATGTCAGACCACATAATAAAATGATTGTTTCATAATTATGCCAGTGATGTTAAATAAATCACGAGTTACACCTTGAATGGAAATATATTTGTAGAATTTTGTATAGTTTATATAAAGCTGTATTTTACTTAAATCCTCATTAGGTTATTCATGCCAGCACATCCTATTTCTGCTTGTTTATTTTTTATTGATCTTGTGTTTTTAGATACATGTGTGGACCTTTCTACAGTTTCCAATGTTGTAAGAAGTTACACTGGTACTTTAATTCCCCTTGTCAAACCAAAGAGTTACTGCATCAGGGTGTGTGGGCAGGATGGCACAGTCTATGATGGGAATGACGAACAGCTCGAAGCCTGGAAAGACTTTTACCTGCCAGAGAGAATGGAGATGGAAGTGATTGGTGCAATTGATGATTTTCCGTGTGAAGCGTTTGGCCTGCAGTTAGTCATCTTGTTGTCTGAGGATGGAAAAATCTACGCCTACGAAGATGAAGTTCTGCACCTTGTGGCCAGAAGTTTAGGGGAGCTGGTAGAAGTTGGTCTGACCTTTCCTGGTATAAAATCCTATAACAAGGGGGAATGTTTTGATGACTGTGTAAGTTTGATATTATTCCAGAACATATTTGATGGCCTGTAGTGTCATTATCATTTTTATTTTAAATCTCCGATGTGTTTTTCTCAGTCTGAAGAAGAATACAGTAAATTGATGGACTCCAATGAAATTAAGAAAATAAAAGAGGCACACAGCAAGTTCCGTGAGTCCTTGGAGATTGAACTGTTGGAGTCTCTAATGGCATTGCCAAATAGTCAACTACAGGTACTATTTTAATGAATAGGACAATGAAGTAGGAATTTAAAATGAGTCTGTTAATGACTTTGTGGTATATTACATTTGTATGGTAAGATTGTTTTTCACTGTATTGTTTTTTTTAGGGAGGTGGGGTAAAAGACTTGGAACAGCACACTGGGAATGCAGATGCCAGAAAACAGGGTTTGGAAATTGTTCCTAGGAGCCCCATGCATATTCTTCCTTGGCATGTGCCAATTCTTTGCCAAGGACTGTATAAATGATTTCCTGTATAAATGAATTAACCTTCTTTACAAGTTACTTGTTTTATGGCCTAAGACTGGTACTGTGATATGCATGTATATGTATTGAGCTAATTGTTTATATTTTGTATATTTTCAAACAGGTCAAAGAAATTGCTTAAATGACCATGCTATGGTTTTCTAGTGACACTGACAGTCAATAGGTGATTAGCAATATCTGCAATATCTAGTTGCAGTTAACATTTTTAAGAACTAATTAGGGAGGAACTATCTGCCAAAGAGGCTCTCCCTGCCAGGTTTTTTTTTGTTTGCATTTGTACTGCAAGTAAGAATGCTGTGTGAAGCTGAAATGACATGTAATTGCTCACACAACTCAGAATTGTATCTAATCAGTCAGATATAGACTCCGTAAAGCCTGGACTTCCTTGATGGCCCAGTTGTCTGTATCTGGGTAAAGCTTGCTAGCTAGCCAGGTGGTATAACGTACACCACAGCCTAGTCTATTGTCATCTGGGAATAGTTTATCACTTTAAAGAACAGAACACAGAAAGCAAGTGAGATGCTAAAGAAGCCACATTATGAATGCAGAAACTCTTGAGACAGGTGCAGATCAATGACTAACCCACTCAATTTGTGGTATATCTTACCAGAAAAAAGCGCACGTCATTTTTGTTTAAGCTTTGCTTTTAAGATGTTGCAGCTTGCGCAATATTAACTGTTTACAGTGAGCAAAACATTCATTTTAATTTGTGTAATTTTTGGGGGGCAAAGTAACCCTATATCAATCAAAGCCTTCGTTATATATAATCTAATACATTTGACTGGTGTTTAGCATGCTTTTCTTCTGCCAGAATATTATACTAAAAATAGGAATATCATTGTATTATTATTTTTATTATTATTACATTGACTGAACAAACTAGTGCGCTATAGAAAACTCATTTTTAATGAGTTGGGTGTTGGTTTCTGCTGCATGTATTTCTTTATGTAAAAGTTTAATCAAATGTAAGTAATGCTTCTGTAATTCACTTAACCTGTAATTAAGTAATTCAGTAACCTGCAACAAGTGTTTGTCTTGTAAACAGAAAGGTTTAAAAAAAAAAAAAAAAAAAAAAAAAAATCACTTTAACAATTGCACTTTAAGGCAGGATAGTGCCTAAAATGAACTGTTATTGGCGTGTACGTTTGCTTTTGGAATGTTTGAACAGTATGTGCTTCTTTAATTTTCTTTATTAATATTGGTATTTGTGTAATCATATTAAACCTTGTTATACAAAGAAAATAAATTAAAGCTATTCGAAGACTTGTACTTTAAGTAACATATGCGAAACAATAATTAATTCTTTACTGGCCTTCCCAGTTGCTGGATGTGAATATAGTAGAACCCTTTTGGATGGAAAGCAAGATTCAAGCCCTGAGGGTGCACCAGAATCTACAGTGTTCATCTTCATGTCAGCACGGCTCTCAATCTGAAAGGAATGTATCCAGCACTTCTTCCAAGCCATGGTGAATTAACATCTAATGCCCAGCATTACTATAGTGTTATAATAAAGTACTCCTGTGTGTGTGTGTGTGTGTGTGTGTATGTGTGTGTATACCACGCCCTAGAACTTCCCAAAAGCAAGTTGCAACTTCCTATTTTTTCTGAACACGTTCTGTATAATACTTTACAATAAGAACTGTTTACCAAACACATTCTAGCAACCTCTATAATTCCTTACAGTTCTATTCTTGGTCTTGAGCGTAGTAAGTCAGTTAGAGATAGGACTGGGTGTGCTTACCCAGGGGAAAAAATGTACTCTGAAATTCAATGGCAACCATGAAGTGACCAAATTACTATATAGTAGAACTGTGAAATAATTTATGGTCAGTTCATAGTCCACCATGTTTACATCTGTACTATGAAACTCGACAGTAGAACCATAAAGTGGCCAAATTACCATCAAAAATTAATTGTACAAGTGTGAACTTTATGTTCAAACTGTAAGTTCACATTAAAACTGTCAAGCAATTTACAGTTTAAATATGAAATCTCACAGTATATTCTTTCCTGGGTACAGTCCTTCGTGGGAAACGAAACTTTAAAACCAAAGGGTGTGTCCTGTCATGAGTGTGTGATGCTGTAAAATATGTATGTAAATAGAACATACTGGTTCCATTGTATTTTCCAGCACACCGTCATGCATTTACTTATTCAACAATGCCGACTAAAAAACAAACAGTGGTCAAGTTTTACAGTGAAGATGCTAAAGTGTTTAAATAAACCATCATTATACTTTGATACTGTATCATAGTAATATCAAAGTGCTTCAGCTATTGATTTATTTGAAACTTTTTTCAATACATTAGTAAATTACCTTGACCAAGAGGTGAGTAAAACAAGAACATAACTAACAAATTAAACGAAACGTGTGCCACTGTCTCATGTTTGGTCCTGGTTGGCATATGTTGCATAATTATTGAAAAGTTGCATATGTGATCTTTTAAAATATGGAATTAGCTTTTGTCATAAGTCTAGACCTTTGACTGGTTACTTTATTTCATCGTTTATGCTCACTATTTCTGTGTCCTTCAGGAATGACAAAACACTTGAAAATAATCGAGTGAGTCTGAAAAGCAGTTACTTGTTAATCCACTACACACTGATGTTGACAGTAAAGACACGAGAACTCAGTGTGTACATGGATAAGGTAGGTACATTTGTACTTCCTTATTGTTTTGTTTTACATTGCTGCTAAGATGTGCACAAGTTAATGAATGAATAGATACTAATATAGGACTGTTTATGATCATTCGTCATTATGTGTTAGGAACATAAATGGAAAGTTATTAGAGTAATACTTTTGCAGTTGTGCTGGTTATTTCTTTAGTTATTATTATAGAGATATGCATGTATTGATAAAACAATGAGTTTAGAATCATGCGAGTAAATTCGCGAGAAAAATGCAAGGACATCTGTCAGTTAATTTAAAGGGCAAGTTGTTTTGCCAAAGAATGGTTAAACAAATAATAAAGGTAATGTTTTCCAATGGTGAAGTAAAATGTTTATGATGAAAGACGGCCATGTTTGAACTGTAAGGATTTGTTTAACCTACAAGATGCAGACCAAGATAAAACCCACCACCCCTATGGTAACTGTGCTGAAACACAACTGGGATTAAGAAAACTACTGCTTAATAACCACCCAAGAGAATACAGTGATTAATAATCATACAAAGGAAAACTTAGAGAAATTAACTAACGCATACTTGATGAAACACCTAGATGACTGTGGAGTTGAAATGAATCTCGGCATTGGTAAATACCAATCGCAATCCAAGTATCTAATTTAATTGTGAAGTGAGTGAAGATATATATGTTTTTAATGTCACATATGATAACATTTTAATACACATTTGTCTGTCGAAATGTAAATGTATATTTCTCTTATATTAAAAACAAAATGGTAACTAAACCAAGCAAACACATTGTTTTGTGTTGGCTTTATATGATTTTCAACAGAATTAAAGCATTTGTTGTAACCGTATGCCTTTTTGAATGCAGATATTGTGGCTTGTAAATTCTCTTTGCCAACTGATGAGTCATACCTGTGTTACAATAAGTTCTGACTCACATTAGTCATTTTTTTCCATGACACCAGTAGCCTTACTATCAATTAACGCTAGTATGCCTGTTTCTAAGCTAACATGTTTCTGCTTGTTTTGTTGAACTGATTCATTCCACAGTCAACAACCTGTGTTTTACGCTGAAAAGACTGTGGCATACATTTTAGAAGATATTTTATTAATACACCAAAACATTATAATAAACAATGCATATAATATTTTTATTTCTATATTTCTTTTTACATATGTATTATTGTCTATGGTGGACAATAGTGATACTATCAGTGAAACTATATTTTTTTGCATGAATTGATTCATCTGTATATTGGTTTTGATAAGATGCATCAGGCTAAGATTTGGGTAGGGTATATAGGTAGTTCTGACTGCTACAGTGCATTTAAACATTTTACACTAAGGAACAGTATCCACACTAAAAGTTTTAAATCACTAAAAAAAAAAATGTACAGCCATGTAAAATAAAAAAATAAATAAAAAACTGTTCTATTTCATGTATTGTGACTTTTGTTCAGTGCTTTTTGAATGTGAATATATGTAATTGCACTGTAATTTGTTTTTATAATTAGTTAGATTTCTCTTTAAGAAACTTTTAAAATTGTTCTATGCCTTAAATTGTTCTAAAGTGGTCTAGGAATCCTAGTGGTCTAGGAATCTGATTTTGTAGAATTCGTATCATTTGAGAAAATACAACCACAGCGGCGCCTTTTGAAAAGAAAAAAGACAAAACCAGTATCCTCTAGGAAAACGAAACTTAAAAGCTGCGTAAAGGCGTGGTGTATAATAAAGGGGAAGTAGTGCTACACTCTGTGATCTAGCAACAGATTCGTTCTATGGTTCCTAAAGATAGTAAAGGTTTTCCGGGATTGTTGAGCTATGGCTCAGGTAAGTGTCATGTTATAACATAAATGTTATATACGTGTATTGTCTAAAATAATTGTAATCTAAAAATCTAATCCTTTTTTTTTCTTCTCTGCAACGGCAGAACAATGCTATCACACGAAGGATGTAAGTATAAAAAGGACAAAAAAGTGATCTTTGCCACATGGATTGTAAAGTGCTTTTTTTTTTACCTACTGTGTATTGTAGTGTTTTTTGTTTTTGGAAAATATGCAACACAGGTCCAAATCAGAAAAGTTTGGATGGTACATATACTTGATTGCAGTCAGTATGAACCCAGGATATTTGATGTAATGTTGATTTGATATTTTACTTGCTAATTAAAAAACTGGGGACAGGTAAAAACTAAAAGAAGTAAAAACAAAATATATGATGTGATTTCAAACAGGCGATGTCAACAAGTGATTATAATCATGATTTGGATTTTGATGAGGAAAAGTGGACAGAGGATCTCCAGTGGTCAACAAATGTGTAGGAAAATTATTGAAGTGTTTAAAGACAATGGTCCTCAAAGAAACACTCGAAGGAATTTTCCATATTTCAGTCGTTTCCGGTTTCTACTTTGACATGTATTGTCTTGATGATCAATGAATGGACATCCCTGGAAATGGCGTCTTTATGAAAGTAATGTTGCTGTAAAATGTAGATTTATGCATTAATGCTGCCATCACAGAACTGAAAATAAACAACCCCATATCATGACAGCCTACCTTTTAGACTCTTAGCTGATAATAATGTGGATGGTCCTTTTTATCTTTAGTCTGAAAGATGTCCATTAAAAAACCTGTAATACTGGTTAATACTGGTACATTAATGCACAAAAGTACATTGAGGTTTAAGAGCAACATTAATTCTCGATAATCTCGCCATTTTTGCTCATCAAAGACTTTCCATACGCTCCTGTATGCTGCTTTTGTAGCAGATCATGATTACTATCATCTTTTGACCTGTTTTGAGTCACATCATTTTTGTATTAATGTATTACTAGCTGTAATTTGTTCTGTCCTAACTTTAATGCATTGTGTTACAGTCCTGAAATGCAGGATAGTATTTTAATTTATAAAATTAAGGTGACCAGACAAAACATGAAATAATTTAATTTCAGGTTTATACTTTCACAGTGTAATAAATGTAAAAGTAAATGTAAATTTGTTTTATTTGTATTTGCCAAAAGTTTTCTGATTTGGGGCTGCATATAATCTGAATATTGCTGTGAATTCACCAAGTTCTTGATTTAAAATTATTATTTAGTATTTTACAGTTATTGTCTATCATCCTAAATCACTGTGCTTTCTTCCTCAGGAGTCATATAAAACACTTTTGATTTAGCTTTTGTCATAAGTCCTTTGACTGGTTAATTTATTTCATTGTTTGTGCTTGCTATTTTTGTGCTCTTAAGGAAGCGCCCACTGAATTATGACAAAACACTTGAAAATAATCGAGAGAGTCTGAAAACCTGCAGTTACTTGTTAATCCACTACACACTGATGTTGACAGCAAAGACACAAGAACTCATGGTGTACATGGATGAGGTAGGTACATTTGTACGTACATTTTTTTTGGTAGACACAGCAGAATTCATGGTAAAATTTACCACAGCAAGTCTTTCAGGTCTCGAGCTCCTAAACAGGCCCAGACTATCACACTACCACCACCATATTTTACTGTTGCTATGATGTTCCTTTTCTAAAATGCTCTATTACTTCTACGCCAGATGTAATGGGAAATACACCTTCCAAATATATTTTATATATATATTGTTTATTTGTTTGCTTTTTGCTGTTGTTTTAAATGAAATGCATTATGCAAAACACTGAGTTTCAACATAAAATCCATATCCCATCAAGGAGGAGCTTCTTCTTCTTCTGGGGAAATTAAAATTCCCAAACCAACTTCGATGTCCAGGCAATAAAAATGAGCAATATTACACATTAGAGTCAACGGTGATATGTTGTGATATGGGTGGTGTTAAATAATGGCTAAAACACCACTGCAGTTCAGCAACCAGCTATAAGGTGTCTGTCAGACTGGTCAGTCAAGGTCATCTTTTAACCTTAAGAAACATTTCTTTTTCGGGGTGGCAGTTGGCAACTCACATCTCCAAGGTGCCCAGATTAATCTTGGCTTTGGACTCGTCTATGTGGGGTCGAGTCTGTATGTCACTCCTTTGGTCAAGTGGGTCTACTCTGGTTTGATCCCATATGCCAAAAACCTATGTGTTAAGTTAATTGGTGGTTCCAAAATGTCATGAGTTAGTGTGATAATGTGTTTGAGTGTGTGATAGATTGGCGCCCTGTCTAGGTTTGTTCATGCCATCTGCTAAGCAGCCTTCCCGCTGACCAGTATTAAGCGGATAAGAAGATGATTGATTGAATATTATTGAAAAAAAAAATTATATTCAGTACTTTACCCATGGATGTGCAGTATGCCTAGCAGTTCAATATATGACAAGCTGGCTCTGCACTCAAACAAATAAAGTGGCCCAACCGCAAATGTGTTGCAGAAATCACACCCAAAATTTGTTTGTATTGACGTAATACAATTAGGTTTGTTCAGTAAACTCTTACTCTCACTGTCAATATTTTCTATGTACTTTGGTAAATAAAGGTTTGAGATCATTTAAAAAATTTTTTTTTTTTTTTTTTTTCTAAACTTTTTACTGTATTTTTCATAATGTTTCAACTTGGGGTTTGTACATTGTTTGTATATATAGAAATGTTGTCTAATAAAGCATCTGTATGTTTTAGGCAAATAAATCAAATATTTCAAGACATGCTCATTAACTTTAATATGCTGTACATTTTAATATGTTGTACATGTGTTTGTCGCAGATTCTCCACAGCATTTTTTTCTTTGGGTACATTTTTAAAGACAAGCTGACACCTGATGACTTCTTGACACCTGCAGTTTATCAGGCAGTTCAACAAAGGTTTCCTATGCCATTTCAGAAGTACAATACTCACTTGCCAAAGCGCTCTCCATTCTCTATTCTGCTTAATATGGTGAGTAAGAATTTTAATCTTCAAGACATGCACTAATTCCAGTACACTTTAAGTAGTTTTACAATCTTAAGGATGCTCTCTGTAGTGTCAGTTAATGATTTCAGGCTTAATTCAGTTTAAAAAGGTTGAGTTCTGCATCAGAAAATGCATTCTCTAAGCATTTTCACACTTCAAATATATTTTTTTTCAGATGGAGGCACTCTATTGCACTGAAGAGAGAATTAAAGAGGAGCTTCTTAATCTTCTGGGGAAATTAAAATTCCCAAACCCACTTCGACGTCCAGGCAATAAAAATGAGCAATATTACACATTAGAGTCAACAGTGATATGTTGTGTATATTCCTCAGATTCTGATTATCAGAAACATTTTGGGGCTTCTCTATCCTGTAGAAAAAAAAATGCAAAGAAAATTATGATTGGCATCTCGTGTCTAAAAACATGGCACGATTATGTAGCTCATGCAGTCATGTCTTTTACTCCAGATCGTCATGGTAACAGTATCACATTCCCTCAGACAGTGAAATGTCAAGCATATATGCGGGACTGGAAGAGAAATGTTTATGAAGAAAGACGGCCATGTTTGAACTGTAAGAATTTGTTTAACCTACAAGATGCAGATCAAGATAAAACCCACCACCCTTATGGTAACTGTGCTGAAACAGAGGGCTTGAGCAAACTACTGCTTAATAACCACGTCATCCAAGAGAACGCAGTGATTAACAATCATACAGAAATAAATCTGCAGAATCTCAGAGCCAATATAAGGACACAACTGACAATTTGTCTTAATGAAGCTGGATTTGATGTTAACAATGAAAACATTCAAATTTATGAACCAAACGGTGCCTGAGATTAATAGATGCACTCCAGAATTTAATGTCATGATATATGGATATTGATTACACTGGTTAATTTAAGCCATTCATGCATTTTCATAATCAATTAATCCAGTTCAGGGTCGTTGGCGAGCTGCGGCCTAACCAGTAGCACAGGCTACAAGAACCACCACTACACAGAGCACCAATCCATAGCAGAGCACATACATACACAGAGGAACACAATGGTGAGACCAGTAAACCTAATGTATTTGTTGAATGTGGAATCCAGGTACACTAAGGAAACCCACTCAGACATTTGGAGAACATGCAAATTCCACACAACAAAGTAAATATAAGTTACTCAACCCATTTAAAAAAAAAAATAATATGTTTGGTGTAAAATGTAAACAACATTTTTATGTTGCATATTTTATTACACTTTTGAAATTCATTTTTTAACGTGTGTTTATTTGTAACACGGTTTTTGAAAGGTTTTGTAAAGTGAAAATTAATTCTTATACAGTTTTATACAATGACTGCAACAATTCTGTAAAAAAATTAAATAAATATTTTTTGAATTAAATTGGTCCAAGCAGTCTTACTGATATACTATAATCATCTTTGATTTGAATGTGTATGCACACAACAGTATAAGTAGTGTTTAAAAAAAACTTTCCTGCTTGTTTTGATGACAAGAAATGCTACGGTTTTTTTTTATTCCTGAGTATTAACCCATTCATTTAGAGATCATGCATGTCTGCTTGACAGAACAGCTCGACCCGCAAGGGTTTTCTAAGGTGCTGAAATGACAGTACATATAAGTCAATTTTTTTTTCTAGTGTCATGTGGTCTTTTTCGCATTAAGATTGAAAATGACCATTGGACCTAGTATGAGGACATGCAAGTATTTTTTTTAACCACATAGGTTTAAAACCTATTTTTTAAACTTTTCCTTAAGTGTGTGTGTTTTACAGGGTGATTTTACTGCTCTATATATACTGATTATATACTGCTCACAAACATTAGGGGATATATCAAAATGAAATATCCCATAATTAAATATCACCTAATTTGTGAGCAGTATATTACATTTACCGTATTTAGAAGATGCCCCTATCCAGAGCAACTTACAAAAGTGTTTACAAGGGTAGTAACATAATCTATTCCTAATAATCAGGAATCTAAACAAGAATACACAACTGTAGAGGTTGTGTGTTGTTTTTAACAATATTTTAATAATAAAAAGAAAATATCTGCATCTAAAACACCAGCTGAGTAGGTATTTAATAATAAATTAATAATTCCCATGCAGTTGTAATGAAAAATGATTTATGAACTTATGAAAAGAGTTAAATAAACATGCTGGGACATGAAGCATATATTTAGGCGCTCTCAGGCTAATGTGGCTTGTGACTCATGATCATCCTGCATGAGCATGCATCTTTCTACATCCTGTTGAGCTAAACCAAAGCTTTCCCTGATAAACCCTATCAGAACCTGTCAACAATAATACATAAACTAAATGAATACCACCTTCTGTTTATTGTGAAGGACTAATTAGGGACAAATAGGGACAAATATAATTCAATTGTACACTTGTTTATATGTCAGTGTAAAGCTGCTTTGTGGTAATGTCTATTGTAAAAAGTGCTATACAACTAAAATTGAATCTAATTGAATTAATAATGTACCATAACATACAAGGAAATGAGTCATAGTA
>JAUZSV010161490.1:0-13238 GCA_034780495.1 Parotocinclus cesarpintoi | reverse complement strand
CACACACACACACACTCTCACACACACACACACTCTCACACACACACACACATACACACACACACACACACACACACACACACACACACAAACAAAACAAACAACAACAAAAACAAATTCCTTGCTTAGGGCAATAAATTAACTAGAGAAGCAGCATCTATTGGCATGTGTGTCTTTACTGGTTCGTGCCATGCATCAGGTATGTGTGTGTGTGTTTGTGTGTGTGTGTGTGTGTGTGTGTGTGTGGTGGAGTGGGGGGGTGGGGTGGACAATTACCTTGTGGGGACATTTTGCTGCTCACCACAGGGAAAATTGTTTTTAATTCTAAATAAACTGCAGTTTTCCATTAGATCTCCATTAGATTACTAAGGATTAGATAATGGTGCAGCATGAATTAACTACAGTGTCATTATGCCAGTAAAAAGTCCCCACCAGGATAGTTAGACAAGTGTAAATGTGTGTGCCAAGTTCATATATCATAGTGAGGAAAATTGCTTGATCACAAAAACGCAACAACAGAAAGGCAGATGCATTTGCATCAAGCACTGGAAACGTACGATGAGGTAAACTGGTCTGTGCTGAGAATGCATACAAACGTGACGCGCTTCGGGGTTTGAGAAATAACGCCAGCGTGCTTTCTCAGTGTGCGCCTGTGCCGAGCTGAGAGTCAAGCTGTTACTAAAGAGAAATGAGCCATCTGCCATCAGTGTGCTCCAGCTGTGTTCGGGAATGTATATGTTCATATGAACATTCATGCACAAGTGAGCAAAATGAAACCAAATCACATTATGGGACTGGGAGTGATTTCGACGTGTGGAGTTTGACTGTCTGGACTGATTAAATTGACCTGTGCATGGTTGGTATTGGTAAAATTGAAACCCATCACCCATCTTAAAGTGTGCAACCTTAGCCCAAGGAACACTGATAGTACCGTCTGTTGGACAATCTTCATGATGGCAGAGTGTACCATCCCCTGCATTAGCCTTGTGCCAAATTATGGTACCAGGCAAAAATGCTGCTTCTTGGTGGAAGAGAAGAAGTCTAATGAATGTGAAAGAGAATAGAGGGATCCTGCTGTCACTCTTACAGCTGATCATTTAACACACACTTAAACCATAGAGGTATTATTAGACCCAGAGAGGGTCATTAGCATTAGCCCCATTCATTTCAATGAGGTTCGCTCACTTCTTGAAATACAGGTCCTGAGAATTGCAATCTTCAGTTAATGGGGCTCTTGCTCCCGAAGAACCACATTTCTGCCAGTGGCTTTTTTAACCATACTGGTTCTTCATGGCCTAACCAACAAGCTCACACTCGGTTACATGCCACATAGAAATTATAAGGATAATTGACATGATCTCAAAACCAAATGTATTTTACTCGAAGAAATGGTTCCTCTAGTTTAAAAACATTACTTCACTTTCAATTACGTCGATGCTCTTATATAGACAGTATTTTAGCCTCTAAGAAAGGTGAGAGGGACAGGCCTCTTTCCAAAGCTTTAACCTCTCCATCCTTCTGCTTCTTTGGCCAGGCTCTGTCTGCTATCAGCTGACCAAATGTCAGATAATGCTGATGAATTTCATATCTAAATTTGATTCTGATTTTGAATAAAATGGACTTCGATTTATATATATACACAGTATATTCCCAAGAGTATTTGCTCACCTGCCTTGACTCACATATGATCTTAAGTGACATCCCATTCATAATCCATAGACATCTGCTGACCCTGTTCCGTCAGTTTACCTGGTCTAACACTTTGTGGCTGAGTTGCTGTCGTTTCCAAACACTTCCATTTTCGTATAATACAGCCGACCATTGACTGTGGAATATTTAGCAGTGAGGAAATTTCACAACTGGATTTGTTGCACAGGTTTCATCCCAGTTCCACGCTGGAATTCACTGAGCTCCTGAGAGAGACCCATTCTTTCATAAATGTTTATAAAAACAGTCTGCATGCCTAGGTGATTAATTTTATACACCTGTGGCCATTGAAGTGACTAAAACACCTGATTCAGATAATTTGGATGGGTGAGCAAATAATTTTGGCTATATTTATAAAAAGATGGGACGTGCTATGTAACATATTAAACATTTATTGTGTGATTTACACGTATAGCGAACGTGCAAACAAGAACTGCTGTTGCTTACAAATTTTGTTTATTGAAAAATACATTTGCAACCAAGTTTTTCGAAACAAACAAAAAAAGTTAACTTAAAAAAAATTTTGTACTAAATTCCAGTCAACATTTGAAGAACTTATCCAGTGTGATCTGATGCGTTGACGGATCTCTTGACGGATGGCACTTGAACAAAATCAAGAAAGTGGTGGGCGTGTTCACCTCCCGCTGGTTTTGCTTTTGTCAACACAACTTTTCGGATTTCCTGACTTTTGATAAAAGCATTAATTCTCCCGGGGATCCCCAAAATCCTCCCATAAATCGCTGATCTGCTTTGCATCCGCTAGGTGTGTCGACTTGTGGATTCTTTTTCTCACGTTCTTTAGTCTTATTAAGCAGAATTTTGGTCCGAATAAGCGAATAACATTACACGTATATAATAGGATTTGTTTTGGTACTTTAAGATTTGGTCCGAATAAGCGGCTGGTCCCATTAACCGGAATAGAGTGTATATAAACTGACTAAATATCCAAGTCTAAAATATCCAAGAACTTAACATATTGCTGCATCTCTATTTGTGGGTTTAACGTGTTCACTGTATACAGTTGCAGGTAACTTTGCCTAATGAGAAGTAATCTGTTCTTCTGCACACATACCAACATGACAACTAATACAGCAAACCAGCAAATACCACGGAAGTGGAGGGTGTAGACAGAGCCATTTTGAACCCCATTTACTTATGTTACTTTCCCAACTCCTATTCCAGCCAGAATTCATATACCAGGAGTTTTTATATGATGCTTGCCTGCGTTTGTTTTTAATTGCTGATGTCAATAATGGGAAACGACTGCACCAGCTAGTGGGTATATTCATATCTCTGGTAAAGTGGATCGGCCGAGACTGATAAAGCTTTTTAATAGCTGCATGCCTGCACTTCATACAAATCTATAGCAATCCTTGCTCGTGGGGGTGTGATTGCGTATGCATATGTGCAACGCTATGCTCTGGGCTTTGTTTAATAACTGGCCTGGCTGCAGAGTGCGTGTGATGATGGATGGCACTGTGTGACCATCATTAAGCAGCTCCCTGCCCAGGGCAGCACACTAACTCACCCAGCCACACACCCACACACACATACACAGAAAGACACACACACACAAACATTTCAAGGGCAATTTCCCTGCGCATGCTGAGGGCTTTATGTACGTGGACAGCAAAATGTGTGCATGAGGCTGTAGTGATAGTGCATTAAAACCTATGGAGCACACCATCTTCACCTGCCTACCCATATTATTACAGAGCAAAGGGTCAGCCGGCGGCCCACGCATCTCCAGCCGTGCCGCCTCTCAGTGTACATATGAAACTTCACACACTAAGAGCGCTCTGCTAGGATGGGCTCCGGCCTTTATTGGCCTAATGAATACGATTATGGGGATTGGGGGAAGCTTCTCCCTCAGAGATGTCTGATGCAGGGCACTGAACTCGTGATAATTACGGTGCCAGGCTGTTTTTTTCCGATATACTGGAGCACCTAGTCAATAAGTTCCAGACGCTTCACCTGCGAGCCTCCATCAGCTGTTTTTAAAGCACATAATGGAATAAGCGAGCAGCGTTTTCAAAAGCACTCCCAACACACACAGAGCCTCTTAGAGTACGCGCCGATTGCGCTGGCTGTCCTGATGGAGCAGCATTGTTTGCAAAGGAAAATCAGATGCAGAAAACTTGATTGGAGGGTTATGAAGAGCTGATATTTGATGGCTCTGAATATATGTGTCAGTCTAAATCTATGTCAAACAAATAGAAAAGACGCACAAGAGAACGAAGATGTCTTTAGGGGATTCTCTAACTTTCAGATGTTTCTGAATAGTAATTCAGAAGCAAATATTACGCCGACATCAAGAGATTGTTCCTCTCTCTCTACCACGCTCTAAAGTGCATACCGGGCTCTCGACAGGCTTCTGCCATGGGAATAGGCGTCGCGCTTAAACAAATGGGGAGATGCGAGAGATTTGGATCGGCTCGTTGCGGCCTTCTGTGTCGTAATAGGAAATTAATTGAGGACATCAGTGTGGCATTAATCATTAAAGCATTGACGCTGAGGCGGCACTTTGCTAAGGCTCACAGTCACACGCGCATTAAAAGTTTGCCAGATACTCCACAGAGACAGGGAGTGGAAAGGGGAGGGGAGGGCAATCGAGGGGCAGGACTGCGCTTATACGAAAAATTGAGTCAGAGAGACAGTAGCGTGCGTGATGTAGCGCGATGCACACTGTTTGGGCGTATAATCAGTTACGTATCTCATTGCGTATTTATTAGGCTGTTACGATTCTAAAATAGAAAGTGCCCTGGCAGTGTATCAGTGTTAAAAAAGACGTTCCGGATGCGTTTAGGCGTACGAACATTAGAATAAACGTTTAACGCACTAACGATAAAACGGCAACTGAACTCTTCTTGTATTATAACTAGTAAATTAGCAGTTTTATTGTCCAGCAATTCTGACGACTTAAACAGCAGACTTTAACAACCGACACCCAGAAAGACAAAGTGCATCGCCATCATTATAACTGAAGGTGACGTGTGTGTCCCACATTTTATAATCATTCCTTTGTAAACCCTAAACCATTTATCAAAATAAATTAAAGCTGTCTCTATTGCTCCGTGAATCCATTCCATTTGACTGATAAGTGAATACACATCCCACTAAAGGTCCACTCCAGGTTTTCTGGGTTGCCTACAACTCAGTACCTCATGCTACCAGACTACTGTAACTCCCTAAAGATTAGCGCTATTCAAAAGATTCTAACGGTTTCTTAACGTAAAAAACGAGAGCTTTCTGATGTGTAAAGGCCAGCTGAACAAGTGAAATTCATACTGTAGCTTTGAGATGTCTGAGCGAAAGAAACAGAGTGTTGGTAAGCGAGTTGGAAAGTGGTTTTTAAAAAATAATTCGAGTTAACAAGAGGGTTAAAGTAATGCTAACCTAATGAAATATTAGGAGTAAACTTTGCCTTATTTACTTTAAGCAACAGTAAGATAGTCTTGGTTAATGATCAAGCCAAGCGCAGACATGGTGAAGACATGCAGGCAGCAGCTTGTGAGGACTCGAACACTGAAAACTGAGTACTGAATTGTGTAAAAAAAACCTGTGTGACACTCATATGTTCACCCCAAAGGCCGTATCAAACAGCACTGCTCAGGCCTTTGATGCTTTCTTCCCTTTGACGACATCATTCCTCATCTGACCAGCACTTATCAAAGCCGACATTCAGCCACGCTGCTCATTCAGATACGCTACTGACAACTGTGACCTGATAAGAGACTAATCCTCAGATTAGTAATCAGCTTTAACGTGCGAGAGAGAATAGTGCGGACCTCGAGTAACTATTTGGAGCAGTCCACAGGCTACAACAGTATTACTCTGTGAGGTTGAGAGAGGGTGGTGCAGAAAGAGCGAGAGAGCAAGAGAAATTGAGTGCAGATGACCTAAAAGAGATTTCAAGTGTTTGGGGTAATATACTACAACTAATACCTTACAATAAATCTACTTGCTTTGTCCTCTAATCAAGTAACCGAATACATACACTGTATTGCCAAAAGTATTTGCTCACCTGCTCTGACTCACATACGAGCTTAAGTGAAATCCCATTCATAATCCATAGCGTTCAATATGACGTTGGTCCACCCTTTATAGCTAGAACCGCTTCAACTCTTCTGGGAAGGATGTCCACAAGGTTTAGGAGTGTGTTTATGGGGTTTTTTGACCATTCTTCTAGAAACACATTTATGAGGTCACATACTGATCTTGGACCAGCAGGCCTGACTCTCAGTCTCTGCTCTGATTCATCCCAAAGGTGTTCTATCGGGTTGAGGTCAGGACTCTGTGCAGGCCAATCAAATTCATCCATGTCTTTATGGACCTTGTTTTGTGCACAGTCATGTTGGAAGAGGAAGGGCCAGCTCCAAACTGTTCCCTGCTCTAGAGTCCAGTGGCGGCATGCTTTACACCACTGCATCCGACGCTTTGCATTGCACTTGGTGATGTATGGCTTGGATGCAGCTGCTGGACCATGGAAACACATTCCATGAGGCTGCACAATGTTCTAGAGCTAATCTGAAGGCCACATGAAGTTTGGAGGTCTGTAGTGATTGACTCTGCAGAAAGTTGGTGACCTTTTTACACTATACACTTCAGCATCTGCTGATCCCGTACCGTCAGTTTTCCTGGCCTATCACTGAGTTGCTGTCGTTCCCAAAAACTTACATTTTCTTATAATACAGCTGACCGTTGACTGTGGAATATTTAGGAGCAAGGAAATTTCACAACTAGATTTGTTGCCAAGGTGGCATCCTATCACAGTTCCACGCTGGAATTCACTGAGCTCCTGAGAGCAATGCATTCTTTCATAAATGTTTGTAAAAACAGTCTGCATGCCTAGGTGATTAATTTTCTACACCTGTGGCCATGGAAGTGATTAAAACACCTGATTCAGATAATTCAGATAAATGGGTGAGCAAATACTTTTGCCAGTATAGTGTACCAGCTGACTGCGTAATGCAGTGGAACCTTGGATTTGAAATTGGATTGTTAAATTATGAAAAAGAACACGTATATTAACGCTGTCCTCCACACAGAGACCGATACTGACAAACTGCGATGCTGCGCGAGTTCGTTTTCATTTCTGCCCACAAAAACCTTCCTGAACTAATCTATGCTTGTGCCTTTGTTTGTTTGTGTACAATGTGAAAAAGACACAGCAAAATTTCCCTAACACATTAAGAGAAGGGAAATTTTTAAAAGGAAAAATGTGGGCAGGGAGCTTTCAGACGGTTAGGACCTGACTGTTAGCTCTTAATTTGTACTCTGTCGTTGGTACAGATTAATGCAGGTTTTACCTGCAGGAGTACCTTAGTATTAGAGTACGGAGTAATGAGATTAGTATTTAGAGAATGTTAGCACTAAAGAACTCAATGTTACAGTTTGAAAGGATTTTGTAATGGATTACTCAAAACAATGCCTATATGTTTATAAAAAAAACCATGAGCTGCAATACATTCTACAAAAGCTATTTCCTAAGAAAGTAAGAAATTCTGCTTCTCTTTTACACATCTCCAGCATGCACACACACACACACACACACACACACACAGCCCCTCCCTCCTTCCTTACAATAGGAATCACTGGTGTCTATTCGCCCATGAAATGTCCTCAAATCGACCTGCTGTTTAAGCTCCAGCACACAGGCCAATAAAAACCTCCATAAGGGAACAGTTGGAACACAGGGAGAAAGTTCGGTCTCCTTGCGTGCGACACAACGTGTCTGCTCTGTCCTTCACCTTCTGCCCAATCTACCCTCTCACCTACACCCTCACGCACAGTGACACTGAGCAGAAAAACACAGCAACTGTACACACAACACTGGCTTCACCTCTATCTCACCGCTGAAAAAGCAGAAACGGCTGAACAGGGCTACGAGGGCTGGGCCCTGTACGCTTCCTGCACATGGACACCAGGGTAACGGATGAAAAACCAAACGCTTACTGGCCTAAACGAGAATCTGGGGTGCGTGACAGCCTTTTAATTGCTTCATTACCATAATTAATTTGCTCTCTTTTCAATTAGCGCTGGGGACATTGTGATCTTTTCTGTTGATGTTTTTCAGCTGATTCCCTCCACCTCTCTCCTTTCTTCTTCTTTTTTTTCTGCTCTCTCTGTGACGAAGTTAAAAAGCCAGTGTCTGTACAGCTCCAGACAGTTTGTTCTGCAAAATGTTACTGGAAAAAATGGACACAAATTCGCAATCTCTGGACGGAATTGCAGGGGATTTGGTGAACACTTCTATCGTGATATGCACAATAAGGGCAATCCATGAGTCACAGTGAACACAGACCGAGACCGAGAGTTGATTGAGATTTTTTATTGCAGACCAGTCAAGCTTCCCTACACTTAACTGGGCAAGTTTGGGAATTGTTATGTCTCTTGCTTTATGTAGAGCCTTCCTCAAACGTCCACTACAAAACAAAAAGCAACCAGTCCTGTTAAAGGCCAGTGATGTACATGGAACAGTGTGGGCTAACACGAACCTAAGATGCAAGTTCTGAGATGGTAAGTAAGTGCATTGAGAGTAGCTACAACAAAGGAAATGAATGCAAAACGTCAGCAAAGTAAAGATTGATATGACAGGAGATTCCTCAAATGAAAAAAGGTATTTTAAATGATTCCAAACTTAAATCCTTGGTTAAAGTTTTTTTCACAGCCTCTTAACTTTTCTTATGTTCCCTGCTCAGACATTCAAACACTCACATATGCACACAACGCTTTAATGTGACAGTCTCTCCACAAAGATGCAGTGATTGGTGCAGAACTGTTTATAAGGTACATTGTCAATGATGTTTTAAATCAGCTTTAAATCAGCTTTGTCACTGGCACTGGCAAATCATGAAAAACAGCCCCAACCATTATCATTTGTGATTGTGGAAAATCCAGTGCCTAGTTGGCAAAAATGGTGCAAAATGGTGCACGGCAGGAGCCAATCCATCACAGGGCACACACACTCGCACACTAGGGCCACTTTAGAAACACTAATTGACCTATTGCATGTCTTTGGACTGTGGAAGGAAACTGAAGTACCCAGAGTAAACCCACCAGCCCAGTAACCAAACTCAAAATCAGTCAGACAAACTGTTATTGCTCTGAAACTCTTTCATTTCACAATAAAAAGATTTGACTAGGGGCAGATTTTCAGATGAAAAGTTGTGTTGTAAAGGTGGACTATGGTAGGGCCGTATTAAAAGACAATAAGCTCGTTTTTTTTCTACTGGTTTCATGGCTGTATGCTGGAAATTCCCAGACTAGCCCAGGGAACACGCAAGTGTGGCAGAGGTCGCTGCTGCTTCTCCGGCAGACCTCCTCTCCCTCAGATGTCACACATCGTGCCTGTGCGATGCCAGGCATTCAAACCGAGTCAACACAGTGACGGGCGAAGCGAACCGAAACTGTGCCGCCCGAGCACCTGCTTAAACATATGCCTGGCGCCAGTTTGCAGATCTTTACCATGCCATGAATTATTGAACACACTATTCATCCCTGTTAAAGGACTGCATTTATGTAGTAGCAGTGCTGGGAGTGTCAGAGGTTTTCCATTTTCGGAAGTGTTAACAAAGGCAGACTGCGTCCGAGCTTTAGGGAAGCAGTAATGGCTGATCCAGGCAGCTCTGTCTGAAAGGTTGAGGAGAAAGTTGGCTCTAATAACACACTGGCACCAAGTCTGGCCACACCCGTCTGCTGCATCAGACAGGGCAATCTCGAGAGGGCACCTCTGTTGTGTGCAAGAATGTATGAGAGACCCCCCCCCCCACTCCAACTCACAAATTCCTCAGTGAAATTGTCTAAGAGCTAGACAGCGAAACAGTCACAGAGGGTTTAAGCTCTCATTGCTTGTCCATTGATTGCTTTATTTGTCCAGGGTGAGTGTAATTGCTCAGATGTGTCATCGCTAACGGCCTTCTGGCTGACCTTGATTTAAGCAGCCGAGCATCAAAACAGCAAGTTTGTGAGCCGTGAGTTGCAGAATGTGGCTTGGCTTCACCAGGCCTCATGAGGAATTACCCCGACATTGTAATAGACATACAGATGTGCCATTAATAGGCCAATGATGTTAATGTTTCTTAAGTAATTCAAATGAATTACGCTCCGAATGTATACAGCATTACACTATAGTCACTATTACACAATGCCCTTGTTAAAATCTTTTACAATATACAGCTGCATTACAGTTCTGCTTTAAAACCACCGGGGTTTGTTCTATAATGCCTCCTTTCACATGCTGGTTTAATTACCTGCCAGTCAAGATCAATTTGTTAGTTAGTTAAAGTAATTGTTTAATCACACATCAAAACCTAAGCTGCTTTTCTGCAGCTGCTTCAAATCACTTTAGGAAAGGAGCGTCCTTATTGCATCTTTAATGAAAGAACTTCCAACTCCGAACCCCTCAGAGATGCAGCCAGACTTAAACGCTGTTTTGACTTGACTAGAGTTGTTTGTAGAGCAGTGTGACAGTGAAAAGCCTTCGGCCGATTTGTGTCAATGTGTTCAAGGGTAATATCCATTCTGCATTAGATATGGTACGGAAAACGTCCAAAAACGTCAATGTCATCATCTTAATGTGTGTATCAGTAGCACCGGGGAAATCAAGGAATAAAAATGAGATTGTTATTTGATTGTATGCAGCACAGCGAGACAGAAAACTCCATCAGGTGTCAGATTCCCTCATTCTACTTGGAAAATAACTGACATATAGCACTGTTAAAAAGTATTAGGTCACCATTAGATTAACTATCCCATTGTTTTAGCACTAGTATCCTTCCCATATATAATTAATTCTTACATGCTGAAATAAAATACTAAAAAACAGGCTACAGTGCCAAATATGTGTTGTGTCATGTGACCTGGTAGCTTCATCAAAGGCCAAGTAGACAGTTTTATATTCTGAAGGAGCTTGGTGCATTGAATGTATTTTGGTAATTTAGCAGGCAAGAAAACACTTTTTGTCAGAATGGGAACAGGGTGAAAATGCTAAGATAAGATAAAGAAGATGGGAATAAAGATAAGTGGGAAAGAGGATTATGGAGTGACAAATCCAAGTTAGAAAGGTTTAGGTCCAATGATCTACATTATGTATAAGATAATTGTATTTGATGCAAGTTGAATTCCATGCAAGGGACCAGAAGAGAAGGGAAGGCAAAGACCAATACAAGTCCACACCTTTAATCATACTGTACAGTGTCTGCCTGCATCAACGCATGAGTGACTTCATGCCCTTCGAACATGGTAATATATTCACGGGCATTAAACAAGCTACGGTCGACACACTCTGCCATGGTAAACAGTAATCATTCCACCTGACATTTGGGCCACGGCGACTAATGCATGTCTTTCACATGTGCACTAGCTCAAGATAGACATCTCAATGAATAACTAAGGGTGTCCTTAGTGTCCGCTGTGGCAGGGCAGCTTACAAATCAATGGCATACGCTTAAGGGCAGGGGAAAACTTTTACTCTGCTTACCAACAGAAATGTTTGTGTACATTTTGTGAAAGCTTTACTGCTTTGGTTTGATGTAGTCCATACTGGTAGATATATATTTTTCAATAGAAATAAATCTGCTTTATATCCCTTTATAAACCCCTGCTTTATGTTTCTTTTTATCCTCGCCACTTTATTATAAATGATTAATTGATTTAAGGCATTTTAGAGACAAAACTGGACAAAATGTGTACACGTGTCTTCTTGCATGCCTTGTTTAGGCAGTTATCGTGTCCTTCAGCACCACGGACAGAGTCTTTTCGTGTGAGTCAGTCTCCCCCGGCACTGAACTGAAGTAGCACTCATTTGTTTTAATGCTTTCCACATTAACATCAACTTATTGCTGGTGTACTTGGATAGCTGCACACACAGTTACCGTATTGTTGACAGCTATTCATTTGTTAGATCTGAGCTCAAGTGGTTGCTGCGCTAGATGGAAACCTATCGATTGGGTGAAAGCTGGAGCTGAAAGCCACGTGCCGACCGTAAGCCTCCTTGGATTCAAAGACATTTCGGTAAACCCAAAGGCAACAACAGATTTGGTGATTCCCTTGCTACTGATGGGCCAAAAAAACTAAATATGAAAGAAATCAAACACCGCTAGTCGCTCAGAGGATTCCACATTTCTCGCTGTTCAGTATGCTAAAACGCTGCTTTTCCTCACAGGATAATCCATTTGTTCCTTTATCCGACGACGATGGCCAATTAGCTCTAAAGAGTTTAAAGGATTTTGCCTCCTGTTTGACTAAGGTCCCAAAAGATGTACAAGTTTGCAAATGCAAACAAATACACTCACTGGTCAGCGTGTGTTGCTGGGGATTTACAAATACAAACAACCGCAAGATTCTGGAAAAAAAATGTAAATACATTTGCAATGGTTATTTTGGATTGCAAAGGGTGTGGGCGCTCAATAGGGGTGTGAGACGTGCAAAAATCAGACCATGTGCAACGGCGTTGAGGTATCACGTGCGTCCTCCCTGTAAGTCTGATGCAATGGCATGTTTTAAACACCAGAGGGCATAAGCAAATGTCATATATGACCTATGTTCTGTTCGACAGTGGAAACTGGATAGATGTTTTATGTGTGGATTTGGATATATTTAAGAGATGTTTAAAGCTATTCAAAATCGATACAACGAGGTGTTTGACAAACTGAGCATGATAGCAGGGTCTCAGACCAGCCAAAACAGAAGGCAAAAGCATGAAGCTGTTCAACAAAAAGAACTGAATAATTAAACATAATTAAACATTTGATAGTTTAACAATCAGCTTATTTGATTACTGTGATTTTCAACTTAAGATGGAACTTTTATAAGATGGAACGTTTATAAGCTATATGTGTATTTTATAAAACCTGTGTGAAATAAAAAAGAATGTCTTTTATCGAACATAAATTCAATAATCGTGAAAAATGGTATTATAATGAGTGTATTGTTACATCACTAGACATCATGCCCAGCCTGAGTATACAGGAAAAGGGGTAAGGACTTTTTAAAAATACTATACTATATACAGTCGATTCCGGTTAATTGGACCAGCCGCTTATTCGGACCAAATCTTAAATTACCGAAACAAATCCTATTAAATACGTGTAATGTTATTTTCTTATTTGGACCAAAATTCTGCCTAATCGGACCAAGGAATGTGTACAGTATGTAATATCTGTGAAGAAAACTCCTGAGTTTCTTCCCAGCCCGCTACTGCCACCTACAGGTCTTTGCCTAACATTTCCATTTACTACAAAAAATAATCCACAAGTCGCAATTTAGCCACAGCAAAGTGGATCAGCGATTTATGGGAGGATTTTTGGGATCCCTGGGAGAATTTTTGCTTTTATCAAAGGTCAGCAAAACCAACGGCATGTGAACACGCTCACCACTTTCTTGATTTTGTTCAAGTGCAGTCTGTCAAGGGAACGCATCAGATCACACTGGATAAGTTCTTCAAACGTTGATTGGAATTTAGTAAGAACTTGTTTTTTACAGTATTATGCTTCACATGCTGAGTACCTATACATTGTGTTGTAGATCGT